>JAWMAG010000006.1:17312500-17367500 GCA_037013455.1 Ceratitis rosa
AATAACCGCCGTAATAATATAAACATCATCACAACAAGGTTAAATTAGGTCAACGACTACTGCAAAGACGTAACTACTCGCAAGAGCGGAGAAAGCCCAGAGACGCGCTATCACTTTTAATGTTGACCTTAAAGTGTTTATCCAGTGAGACCAGAATATCTTTCATCTTTCATCTTTTATTTTTTACGTTTTTATGTTTGTATTTATATATGTATGTATGAATGTGTGTGGGCAAATATTAACAAGCAAATTAAGCAAAACTATGCACGATTGTCGATTGGCCAAAAAGTGAGAAGCTTATAATTGGCAGTAAGCGAGCAAAGAAGGACTCTGGGCGGTAATTAAAAAGAAATGCAGGTGCTTAACAAACTTTGAGTGCAGTTAAAATTAATAAATGCTTAAAATAATTTTTCTAATGTTATCTTTTATACATTATAAATGCTTCTGACACTTCAAGGGCCCTCCCAAATGTCTTCTGTACTTTAAGAAAATGCTACAAAATCGTCTGTGCTACTTTAAAGCTTTGGCTGTAGGGTTAATACCGATGTATGTATGTATGCCTCTTTATTTATAAATTTCCATACCTTCTTCGGATTTATGTACTTTTTTATTCAACATTTGTTCCACAAAGTTGCGCGGAGACATATCGCATTCAATTTATCCTTAATATCAACTTTAATCTCAACTCATCCCTCAATGAGTTCAATATTTTTTCCTTTTTTGGTAATTTTTAAGATCTAAGCTAAGTTGTAGAGGCATTATAAGTCGGAACTATTTTCTCTGGTGGGACTAAAAATTTTCAAAGCATGTCTGGCTCTCGCTCTGCAGCAAAAGTTTTTTTAGCCAAGAAACATCCGTTTTCTAAGGAGAGACCACTCGCATTGTGGTTGTGCGCAGCGTTTGGGACCCACTAGATAAGTAATATGCTTCGATGAAAAATGGTTGCAAGCCTCGGATGAGAGACCGCACTTTTGATGACGGTTGCTGTAATCACGATCTGAAGTTCTGTAACTGAATTGTCGGATTCTTAATTGGAAAGGTGCGACTCTCTTTCTAGTTGATGCGATTGATGGGAGAAGAATGGAAGAAAAGATTACTACACCCATTATAGATAGGAGTGAAAATTTGGTATTGATAATGTGATGGCTGGGAGACTCAGTAGCTGAGTTTTAGCATACACTTCAGTTGATGAACGTCTCGCTATTTTCTGCATCGTATATCACTGATTTCGGTTCACCCACCGTCAGAGTAGAAAGAAAATTTAACAAAAGTTGCCTTTTATGAGTGCCTGACGCATATTTATGGGTGCTGTCCTCGCCACAAATACAAAAATTGTTTAAAATTCAACCTCCACGACAAAATATCTTCAAACGGATTGAAATTGATCGGCTACGCCGGGGCCCGAAACATGGTTGTCTGTGGAATTAGATTCCAGCACAAGAAAATTCATCAAGCTGGCTAACAATGGATCGCAAAACTCGAAGCCTTCTACGAACTGTCGCCAGAGAAACAATGAGACTTTGACAATGACAGAGGAAGAGCTGGTATCATGAGGAAGTGGAAAAGACTCGTTAGACTTCTTGAACATTATGCTGAAAAAAACACGAGCTGCAGCTTGATTTCAAACGACACAATGCAGAATATTTCCTGTCATCAAACAAAAACTCCTCGCATTCGCTTCTTGAGCCAATCATTCTTCGCACTGGTGACCCCCCCAATCACAATCGTTCTACGTCCGTCAAAAAGCCGGCAGTCGGAAGGAAAAAGATATGGAAAATATTGCGTTTGGGCTAAGACTTGTCATTTCAGCGATGATTTGCTAGTTCTTTACCGTTACCGCCTCGTGAATCTGAGCTTTCTCAAGTTGCAAAATGAGTTTGTCATGCCTTTCGGTCACTTCTACCCTTTTTCACGCAAAGCACAGCTCGTTGCAATCTAGATGTAGTAAATAACATTTTGCATCAATATTTTCTTTGGGTTTTAGCAGCACTTAGTACTTCACTGCTGTGTAGTTCTCATCTTCAACCTTTTTGGTTTGGTCAGGACGCTCTTTATCTTCGGCTAGTCACCACTTTTGAAGCGTCGAAACAACTGTTTTTGTGACTTATCGGTCGATGCAGATTCATCATAAACTTCCACAAGCATTCGATGGGCTTCAGCTGCACTTTTCTTCCAAATAAAATGGAAAGTCATAAAGGTAATGACAACTATGAGAGGCGACGAAAAACTCAGTTATTTAAGGGTATAAATGCGAAAAATAGCTTTCCAGTTAACAGCTAGTATTTTTCGTTTCAGGGTCTTCATTTGCACGGGACAGAAAATTAATTCGGATTATAGACTCTGCAAGGGTATAGTTCCTTCCAATATTTCTCAATGGTTATACTCTTTATTCATTTAAGCCATATAAATGGCATTTATTTGGTTGCAGAAGCATTTGCATAGCTTTTCTGTGGATGGTCATTATTGAACCCAAGAAATATAATTTTATTCAAACATTTTTTTATATTGAAATTAAGTAATAAATATGGACTTTATCGCATGAAAAAAACGAAAATTTATTATCGTATAAAAATTTGAACATAAAAACATAAAATGCTTTAGAAAACATTTCTTTTGTATAAAGTCCCATAAATTAATGAAATATTTGCCTTTTTTAAATAAATAAATCACTTTTTGTTTGCTCATTAAATTCACTTGATGATTATGGCACAAAAACAGCGTGGCTATAAACCATAAAATGTATACGTACGTGTGTATGTACTAAACAACATATATGCCAACATAAATAAAATTTATAAAATTCGGAAATTAAATTTTAAGCCATTTAGTGGAGGAAAACAAAGAGGCCAAATATGCATTATAGCAAATTTATGATCTACTAATTTTATTAAAAAAAAAATTTAAGCGCACTATATTCGCTTCTCGCTCGTCGAATATGTAGATATTGAGGTTTGGTGGCAAGAATTTTAATTAAATTTGATGGCAAAAGCAAAAACACTATCACAGCAAATACGAGCCAAAAGTTTCTTCCCAATGCGAGCGTCTGCACACACATAAACACAAAAAATACTCGCACAAAAGCACGCTCTTACATGTATATACTACATACGCATAAACAAATATGGGGTCTACGTAATGTAATTTAACAAAAGAGGCAGGCACTTTGTTACGACGAGACAGGCACACATATATACGTACATATGTCAATACATATTGGCACAGTTTTGAAGGCTACCAACACGGGTTGGCCAATGCCAAAACTTGTTAAAATTATAGGGGCCAGTGAAAGGAGCACATCAGACACATCGACAGGCTTTCAACAACACAGAGACATGCAGATAAATGCGTAGGTGTGTGTGTGTGTGTGTGTGTGTGGCGAGTACGAAGTACTCACATTTTCTCGGCGGTTTTAGCTGTTGCTGCTGATGCTGTTGATGCTGCTCTGACCGAATGATGATGGCATCGGCATTGGCTGGAACGTCCGAAACTGAATAAATTTGCATCTCATTAGAGGACGTGCAATGTGCTTGCCATCACCTTGCGTTTAGCTGCTGCTGATGTGTTGTTGTTGTTATCATTCTTCTCTTCTGTCTTACTGGTTATTGTTCGCGTCTTTCATGCTCAATTTTCGTAATTTCCGTTGTAGCTTTTTATTTTTTAGCTGATTTATAAGTACATATATATGCATATGCCTAACGATTTGTGAGACATGCATGACTCTTACGCTTTCACACCTACACCAAAGACACCTACACCCAAAGACACACACCCCCACAGACCCACAGACATTCATATACACACATACATACCTACATATCTGCCTACATACCATTTATTTCCCATTACCAAATCAATATCTATTGTGGAAGCTTTTATGCTCGTATAGTAGTCTGAAGTGTATTTCTTCTCTTTGTTGTTGTTACTCCTGTTGAAGCACCGTTATTTTTGGCAGTCATAAAAGAAGGAAAAGCGACGTCGAAATCGTAAAAATTGAATTTGGTATCCTTGAAATTGGTAAAAAGCGCTTGTTGATGGTTCTGAGGTAGATTCTAAGTGCTTTGGTTGTAGTGTACTCGGCATAGCGAAGGCGGAGCAGTACATACATGTACATAAGTGATGGTGGTTATGTGTGTGTATTCTTTGACAGTGTGACAGAGACTGCGGTCCTGCTGGTAAGTAGTTGACAATATTGGCAACTAAAAGTTGAGTGCTTATCATATGGCGTGCTGGGAGATGACACGACTAGTAGACGGTGGGAAAGATTGCATATTTAAACTCATTGCTTTTTGATAGACTGTGCAATACTTCATCTTTCTCTGCTTTTGTGAGCCGTTTTTGGACGACATTTATTCATAGCTGAGTCTTCGATTGATGGGACTGTAATTTGATTTAATCCATTTGCTGGGAGAGTGTTTCATTAAGATGTGGTTTGATCATGCTCTCAAGGAGTATTAAATGTACAAAGTACATGTCAGAGCTGGTTTTACTCAAAGCACATGTATCGACTGCGACCCCAAAAGTCTTGTTGAGCACTGTATGTTAATATTCGAAAGGCCAGGGATAGAGTTCTGATGCGGTCAACATACAACATTATAGAAAATTAAATTTCTAATTGGGGTCCTCCTTTCATAGGTAATGTGAAGCCCTTCGAATGTATTTCTGAAATCAAATAAAACATCCTCATAAAAATTTTTCGAACTTTCAGAGGGAGCTTTGCATAAACTGAAAAATTTTTTGAAAAAACATCAAGACGCACACCATAAAATGGAGAAGGAGCTCAGCCGAAAATCGCTTCAGCGGTAATTTTGATGCAAGAGTTGCTCCACGGTGTGGAAGACCCATTGCCGAAAATGTCGATAAAATAATGGAACTCGTCGAGTCCGACCATTAAGTGAGCACTCTTCCCACTATCCAAGAGCTAAATATTGCACTTGAAAAAGAAACCACAAAGAAACTCGATGTGTGAAAAAACCTCATTGAACCACCTGCACTGCTGAGACGTACCAAAATCGATCTATTTGTGAATAGGATGGTAACTTGTGATGAAAAGTGGATCACTTACAGGCATCGTCAAACGGAAAAAGTCGTGGTCTCCAAGCCGGGATTGACGTCGAGGGAGCTTTTGTCGTGTGTTTGGTGCGATTGGCTTGAAATCATCCACCATGAGCTGCTCCTCTGCGGTTAAATACTTACTGTCAGCAATTCGACTGCATGAAGAAAGCAATTGCCCAGAAGTACCAAACTATGACCAACAGGAGGGGAATTTTGTTTCATCAGGGCAACGTGAGACCACACACATTGTTTGTGATCCGTCAGAAGCCCCGAGAGTTTGATTGGGAGGTGTGAATAGTGATTGATTTGGACTCATTGAAAACCTGTGAAAATCGATTGCTCAAATTTTTTGCCAACAGGAACAAAGGCTTTTATGAGCGAAGCATAATGACATGACCTTCAAAATGGCAAAAAGTTGTCGGGCAAAACGGTACATATGAAGCTCGTTCAGGTATTTATTGTTGGTTTATTCTACTTAAGATGAAATCACATCTCAATAACCTTGCAGAGATTTCGGTATGAAATAATATTTAATTTTAATTTAATATTTTTGGAGGAAAAATACTTTATCCAGACACACACTAAGCCCACCCATGCAATACTTCGTGAGCAGACAGACCATTCTAATATCAAAGCAAATATAAAATCTTGCAAAAATTGGGCGTACAAAAATACCACAAGCCGCTCTCATGCACTTAAATAAACAATGAGTGAGAGAATGAAGGAAATAAAAAGCCGTTTCGAGTGGATTTGAGTGACCAACTCAGTATACTTAGTGAAGACATGTATAAGTGGTGTGCATTCTGCAGTAGAATAACTTTTTTTTTAGCAAGGATAAGGATAGAAATACAGCTACATACATACATACATAATTTACGGTTCTTCTTTTCTGATATTTTTGGAAAATATTTGTATTTGTGAACTAAATTTCTAAGAGATAACTTACACTAATTTTTAATTCCTATGAAAATATAACGGTATCTAATATTTATGAATAATATTTTAATTCTAAAATAGACCTTTTAATAAAATACAGACGCCTTGAATGAAACTTAACCAATAATTGGTACAAAAGCATAAATTACACAAAGACCCATCTAATGGACTTCTTAAAAAATCTAAAAAAAAATCCTTCACAACTGGACTTTATAAAATTCGAGCGCCTTAGACTAGGACACACAAAACTAACACATGGGCAGCTTATCAACAACACAACCCCTATATACTGTAGGTAAAGGTAAGCCAAATACCTTTGGGTAGCTAATAAACATCCGTTTGGAGGCGAGCTAAAGTGAGAAGGCGAATCCAAAGCCGTTGTGCGTAGGGCTTGGGACCCACCACATCGAAACCTTAACCAAATGAAAAATGTGCCTGGAATGTCCGGTCCTTTA
This sequence comes from Ceratitis rosa, assembly GCA_037013455.1. NCBI lineage: Eukaryota > Metazoa > Arthropoda > Insecta > Diptera > Tephritidae > Ceratitis > Ceratitis rosa. Next base: position 17,318,944 of record JAWMAG010000006.1, read on the forward strand.
ATTGGGAAGGTTCCGCTGCCTAGCTGGTTGATGCCCTCATAAAATTAAAGGCCGACATCACTGCCGTCCAAGAGATGCGATGGACGGGACAAAGACGGAAGAACGTGGGTCCTTGTCAAATTTACTATAGCGACCATATAGAGGAGCGCAAATTAGGTGTCGGTGTAACTCCGATGGATTAACGTCTTGCCACAATCCGCATCAAAACGAAATTTTTTAACACCACGCTGATTTGCGTCCAGGTCCCGAAGGAAGAGAAGGATAATGTGACCAAAGATGCCTTTTACGAGCGCCTCGAATACACTTATGAACGCTACAGAGTTGAATAGAGAGTACAATCTTCTATAAGAGTGTGCAGCTGCTGGCGTACGCCGACTCCAGATTTGATAAAGAAGCGAAGCAAATAGGTCTGGCAGTGAATAAGGGCAAGACGAAATATCTCCTGTCATCAAACAAACAATCATCGCATTTGCAACTCGGCTCCCACGTCACTGTTGACAGTAATAACTTCGAAGTCGTAGATAACTCCGTCTATCTTTGAATCAGTATTAACATCAGCCACAATGTCAGCAAGAAAAACCGACGCAGAATCCACTCTTGTCGACAGGTGCCACTTTGGACTGATTAGGTAGTTTAAAAGTAAAGTACTCTCCCGACGAACGAAAACCAAACTCTATTTACCCGTCTTACTATATGGCTCAGAAGCGTGGACGATGTCAACATCTGAAGAGTCGGCTCTAGGAGTTTTTGAGAGAAAAGTTTTGCGAACGATTGGTAGTGCTTTTCGCATTGGCAACATCGAATATCGCAGACGATGGGACGATGAGCTGTACGAGTTTGACATAGTTCAGCGAATGAAGATACAGCGGCTATGTTGGCTAGGCCATGTCGTCCGAATGGATGAAAGTTTTCCAGCTTTGAAAATTTTCGATGCAGTACCCACCGGTGGAAGCAGAGGAAGAGGAAGACCTCCCCTCCGTTGGAAGGATCAGGTGGAGAGCGATCTGGTTTCACTTGGTATTTCCAACTGTCGCCAAACAGCGAAAAGAAAAGATGCGTGGAGCGCGTAAGTGGCTACGCCAGTAAAGTAAGTAAGTAAGAATTTAGCGATAGGCTTAAATATAAAAAAAAATGCTTAAGTATTTGAAACAGGGTTTTTATTTAATTTATAAATTTTGTATGATGCTGAGAATGCTTTTTTCATTTTCACCAGACGACATCGTCAACGGGTTTCTTCGAATAGCATTTTATGATCGTAAAATTTTCCTTTCTTGTCTTTGCCTGTTTTTCCGATTTTCTTTGGCATCCTTTCATTTGCATTAAAAAGTTGTGCATTAAAAATGCAATGAAATACGCACGAGCAGGCAAAAGTTGTGCGATAAGAAAGAAGTAAAAGCAGCAGATATCGAATAGATGACCACCTTTTCGGTTTTGCAAGCAGTTAAATGGCTTAAGCACAGCGTTTTATTTTCACATTTTCAACTTTTTTGTTCTTACGCGTTTTGCATTTAAAGCGTTTGGATTTTTTTTTGTTTCTCCGACGCAACCTTTTTATCTACACCACCCATCTTTTTGATTAATGGCGCTTTTGTTATGCTTTTTATTTGGGTATTGCAAATGCAGCCGCTGCTTTGAAGTTTATTTTTAGTCACTTTCAAATGAATTCTTAATGAAAATATACACTTTTTACCTGTGATTTTGTACGGTTTGCACTTGGCTTTCAAATGATTTTTGTCTTCTTTTTCCTACATTTTTTTTAAGCTTGACCTTCGGTAGGTACTTTTTTTCGTATGCAGGGTGCCCTTTTTTGCATTACGAGTAAAAAAAAATACATGTAAAAAAATGTGAATCAAGATAAATTGCTATATTGATTTTTTCTGCTCGTGTAATTTTCTTAATGGATTATAAAGGTACCACGCAGTTGGGACACGGATTTAAAAAAAATCAAATATTAAAAAATATGAATTATTCATTTGGAAATAGCGATAATAAATCACAAAGAAACATACCGATAAAATATGAAATATTTATGTGATAAAATGAGAAAAATTAAAGTGTAAAGTAATATATTAAGTCAAGTAAAAAAATCACATTCATCATTTATGCAATAGATGGCTTTAGCGATCTATATCACGCGTTCTATAAAAACAGATGACGTTAGAAAGACGATTTTTTGTACTAAAAATACTCGTATAATGGTGGAAGTGTTGTTCATTTAACTCAGTATGTCAAGGATGGAAACCAGCAAAGAGAAAATACGCTTTATGCTACAATTTTTCTTCGAGAAAGGCGAAAACGCAAGACAGATGTAAAACATGCTCCACGGTCTTAAAAGCCAATTGTTGAAAATGTTGATGAAATAATAGAAATCATCGAGTGTGACCGTCATGCCATTGCTTTGGAGCTAAATATTGCAAAAAAAAAAACAGTTTGGAACCATTTGAAAAAGGCTGAAAACACAAAGAAGCTCGTTGTATGGGTGCCACATAAGTTAATGAGAAAAAACCTCATGGACCGATGGTAACTGCTGATAAAAAATGGTTCACTTACAGAAAAGTCGAATGAAAATGATCGTCGTCGAAGAGAAAAAATAGACTGCCTACCTCGCAACCCTGCGATCGAGCACAACACGATGAAAACGACATTCTACCACCCGACTATGGCGAGGTTCGAATACAAATCGCCCACTTAAAAAACAACAAAGTGGTGAAGAACTGATCAGGTGCATACATCAGCTTCTTTGCAAAATATGGTCGGAAGAAAGCTTGCCCGACGATTGGAATTTAAGTGTGCTCTGCCCAATCCATACAAAAGAGGACTACGCAGTCTGCACTTCAGTAAAAATATAATATTTAAATTTCTTGCATAACACTTTAAATTGAAAAGCTGAATCATCATCATCTGGCGGGAGAGGCGGCGCATGTATGCCTTCAACTTAATTCCAGAAATGTCCTTTTGTACAAATATGGTATATACTTACATACGCATATATTGAGCCAATATACATATATACAATGCCACAAAGAAGCCACGTGAAAGTAGAATAAAATACAAGTCATGCCGATTATTAAACACATAATATGAATGAGATGCCATAAACATGAATTTCCGTGTATGCAACATACATACCTATGGTACACACTTACATACACATACCTATGATTATACATACTGTTGTGAAAGTTGCGTGAAATTCGAGGAATTAAATTATACTGTCGCTTGCACTTGTAAAATTGCTGATGAAGTTGTTGGAGAAAAAATTTAAAATTGTTAAATTATTATTTACAGCAAAATAAATAAAGTTGAAAGTAATTTAGTAAATAATTAAAATAATTTAATGTATCTTACTTGCTTTATTTATTTATGAAATTTTTTTATTTTTTTATAATTACGTAGGCTGCTATATACATTTCTGGGCTAATAATGAAAATACGAATATTTATCAAAGAAAACGGTTTTTTTTTTTTTTTGGATTTGGCTCGTCTTGGAAGACCCACACGGTCGATTGCTGTGTTGTTTCGGGCTCATACGCATAGATCCATGATTCGTCACCTGTGACGATCTTATAAACGTCTTTTCAAGCACCGCGATCGTATTTTTTCAGCATTTCTTTACACCAATACACTAGAGCCTTTTTTTGAGCGAACAAACCTTTTTTACGGCCAGGTGTTCATGCAATATCGAATGTATGCCTCTATCTGATGGTATATTACATGACGGTCTTGCATTATCAGTTCACGTACGGCATCGATGTTTTCTGGCACAACGGCTGCTTTTGGACGACCTTCCCGGAATTCGTCTTTGAGCGAGCGTCGGCCACGATTGAATTCGTTGTACCAGTTTTCACAGTGCTATAGGATGGTGCTTCATAGCCATACAAAGATTTTAGTTCATCGATTCACTCTTGTCGTGATAATCCACGTCGAAAGTTGTGAAAAATGATCGCACGAAAATGTTCACGAGTTAATTCCATTTTTTGGCCGAGATGAATTTTTGAATTCCCTGTAAATAAAACAATTCACGATTAAATGACAAAACGTTCTGAGTGATGTTATGCTAAAAAATGTCAAATGGGAGAAATTCAGAAACACTTTTAGATACTGTTAACAAGATCCTACCAACTAAACTCTCGGATCTTCTGGTGAGTGACTATCAATGTATGTGGTGTGGTGTTGTCCTGATGAAACACAATTCGCCTCCTATTTTCCAAGCGTTTCTGAGCGTTTATTGGCGATTGCTTCCTTTGGATGGTCCACTTGCTCACAGTACATTTCTGAGCTTGGGGAGTTTTGGTGAAAAGCTCATGGTGGGTGACTTCTTGCCAACCCCACAAACATGTAACAAAACCTTCCTGGCTTGGAGACCATTTAAGCCGGCTTACTACCCTTCGAGCATGGCCATTTTCGTTTGACGTTGCTGTAGGTGATCCACTTTTTAAGCCTTCCATAGCCATTGTGCAATGCCCGTGCCGGGGGGATTTATACCTTATGAATTTATTGTGTGGTGCACGAGGGTAGGCTTTAAGTGAGCTTTAAGTTTTTTATGTAAACACGTACATGTGTACATAAATACATAAGCATGTCAAATAGCAGGAAGCAAACGGCCAATTTGTGTTAAAGTCCGAAAAATGTAAAGAAAAACTTGGTATCTAATCCACGACACCTTTGCAATTGTCTGGTCTTCAGCCGAACGTACCATACTTCAGCCTAACGGAAATGAACAATTATTGATCGAATAAACTAAGAAAATTTTTCATATCGAACAAATTGAGCAACACAAAGTTGGGTTAAGCCGAGGAGCATAATGAGCCTACAAAATGGTTTAGGTGCGTTTGCTTGTGGTCAGTTCATAAACGTCTTATTACAACCAATCAACCAATGCATCATGGGAAGTAATAACGACTGTATTAAATGGATCAATTCTGACGCTGATCTTACCATGGTAAATCGGCATTACTGCGATGGACCTTACCATTTCACCACACATCTTAACCCACATTTCTAAGGGAATTGTGGTCAGCTATTATTTTATTGACTAGTATGGTAAGCTCTACAAGGTAAAGGGAGCCTTTACCGAAGTCGTAGTCACTAGAAGAGCGAGCATATACATAATGCGTCACTGCGAATAATTATAGACTTGGACCTATTGAAGAACTAACTTCCTGTGAGAGAGAGCGTCATGCGAGAGTGAGCATTACAATGTAGCCAATCAGAAAGAGCCTAACAGCACTGAGGAAAAGCATGTCAGAAACCGACAGGATTGCGGCAGAGGGGCTTCAGGGCAATATAAAGAAATCGGTTGCTTTGAGAAGCACACAGACAGACCGATGCTCAATCTAAACGTACAAAAATATTATGAATCAATGAGAAATAAATTTATTGACAAACTTTTGATCTATGGCAATGAAAATCCTAGCTCGCATATCGCACAAGTAGTCAAAACGTGTCTGGATGGTAATAAGATCGAAGATGTTTAGTTTACTGTGTAAAAGTTTAAACTTTTAGTGGGTAATGAAGAGATCAAAAAATTGTTTGCGTTAAATTCTCAGATTAAGCTACGGAGAGAGCTATATGTTAAGTAGTAGGACCACAGAGCCTTCTTTTCGGAGATTCCACCTTGGGTCTTTTAACTAGTCTACTTTATTCTTTTTTTCTAATGAAATGACTCTCTTTTTATTCGTGTCAGCACAAGTTTGCTGTTAAAATTTTTTTCTCAGCCTTAAGTATTTGTTGCAATTATGTATGTTTCTCTTATCAAGACGTGTGTGTATGTATGCATATATGTATAAACATATATGATGATAGCATACTGTGTTCAACCCTGCTTCCGTTTGTCGTACCACGTGCCTTCACTGAATTTGCTCACCTACGCCACACCCTCCTGCTGAGACTTAACGTTGGTGCTTCGCATTCATACAATTCCCAGCGGTATCTACGAGTATGTTCTCAAGAGTTTTAGGATATTCATTTCAAATGCAATACTCATGACACTCAAACTCATATTTCGACAGCACTGATTTACCTATATGTAATATACCATACTTACATTTATTCGAAGACTTACGCTTATATATATATGTAGGTATATATCATATGTATGTATATATAAAGTATATCAGAATTTTTCGCAAGTTTTCAGTTTTTGTCTTTCTACCACTTCCGCCACTTTCGGTTCGACGTTTGGCATCAATTTGCATTCATACAGCTTAGAAGCTCACACATCCGCTCATATTGGGTTTTATGAAGAAGATGATTTCAAACTTTAATATAAATTTTGCATATTTCCTTGGATGAGGTAAGGTATTAAAATGTGATTTGTTTTTTTTTTTCTCTTATTTTTGTTGGGCATAGACTTAATGCCTGACTGAGCATTCTCAAAAGGTTCAAATGAAATTTAAGTTGAAATTTAAACTAAATAAAATTATTTATGAAATAAGTTTAAGAAAGGAAAAACATTTTTGATTGATGAGAATTTATGAGTAGATTTAAGGCAAATATTTCCATCTGTTAATTTAATGAAACTATATAATTGAGTTTGATTATTCTCAGAGCTTTGCAATTAAAGTGGATATTCTAACTCTATTCTAACTCGTTAAAATTAGCTGTGCCTGCAATACTTCGCTGTGGCACATACGCAATGAATACCATCGGCCATGAAAATATTCGTAAAAAGGGTATCTGGTCTGCCAACACTGAAACACGCAACATAGAATTGTCCCGTCCTACACATATTATGTGGCGCAGAAGCGTGGGCGATCTCGACATCTGATGAGTCGGCTTTGAGAGTCTTCGATAGAAAATTTTGTGGCTACGCTAGCTGAATCATGTCGTCCGAATGAATGAAAGCGTTCCAGATTTAAAAGTATTTAATGTTGTACCTGCAACATCTCCACTCCGTAATAGAGAGCGACCTGGTTTCGGGTGGTATTTCCAATACGCTATTGTTGACTCGGCTATAATCACGTAAGAAGACAAGAAGATTGCAAATGCTGGTCCAACAGGGAACTGTAGTCACATGAATTGAAAGGGAGTATCGCATGGAAAGAAGTCGATTCGAGGAACGAAGATGTCAAAATTGTAGAAGTTCGGCTAATTAATATTACGTAATATTAGTACGTTCGGTGGAACTCCCGCTGAGTCGAAGGAATTCAAAAATCTGTTGGATAATTTACTGCCTCTGATTGCACTACGGCGTCTATTGACTAATAAGGTATCTAATAAGTGACGCACCCACTTTCAATGTTGTACTGAATAGTTTGGTTGAGATCGTAGATATGTATGTATGTTTGATACAGAGAGTATAGATCGCTCATTCAGTCACCAAAAATCCCTATATTTATATTTATTTTGATATTTTAGAATACTTGGTGAATAAATTCTTCTTTTGATAACACTAGATTATAGAAATTATCGAGAAATGTAATCCGTCCAGAAATCCGATCACCACCACAACGTTGAGTATTTTAGGCAAGCATTGATCTCGTTCGCTGGCGTCGATCAAGGAATGATAGGCAGTATTATTGTGTAGAAAATTCAGTCGTTCGACAACTTTTCGAGATATGCGGATCTTTACAAATGTACTTAAGATTTGTATATAAATAGGTTGATCTATCTACTTATTTGTATGTATCGGTCTCTTCTTCGTTCCGGGAATCCGAGAACCAATCTGACAAAGTTTCATATCAATGGTTCGGTCACTTTTTGAGAATACCGGATCTTTACAAACGAATATAAAATTTATATATGGTATATATATATACATATATAGATACTGTTCTGCAGTTTTTCTAGACGTTGAACAAGAATTGTACAGAGTACGACACCCTGGACTGCTTTATAAAAAATAAAAAACTGTTTGCCAGTACGTTTCTTTTTAATACTGACAACTTATCTGAGTGACAGGCACTTATACATATGTAAGGCACCAAGATATTACCTAAGAAATTTACAATATTAATGCTAGTGTTATGCTAAAATACTACCCTGAGGGTTTTAGGTCCCATCCTATATACCATATTTACATCGGATATGCCCACATCAGAAGCCGTGGAATTGGCGAATCGCTTGTAGCGATTCCGATGTAGAAGCTTCGTCTTTGTTAAAAAATAAACTTGACATTTTGGAGTCTTGGGTAAGCAAATGGAATAATAAGGTTAACTCAGAAAAGTCCACTCATGTCAACTTTACATTGAAAAGAGAGCAATGTCCTTCTATATTTCTAACAATAATCAGTTTCCCGCTAGTGATAATGTCAAATATTTATGTGAAAACCACTTGCTTAAGCAAGTAAAACCATGAAAGAACAGCTATCTTCGACTATGCCAAACTTTTCATGATATATAAAATTTATGATATTAAATTTTAAGATTAAATAATAATTCCCATAACTTAAAAAGGGAGTGGGCTATATGATGAATCACTTCGATTTCGATAATATTCTGTGACAATGTTTACTTGTATATACGGGAGTAGAATACCTCACCTCAGATGCCTTTTTGTCAGATTTATGACCCAAAATCTTAATTCTGAAAAACCGGTCGTATATATGCTACTATAGCACGATTATATTAGGTAAAGTAAAAAGTTCGTTCGGTTTAATGCAAATGGTTCCAAACGGTTTTCTGGCTTATCTTTAGTTCCTCAGCAATTAAATAAGTGCCCACGACACGGTCTGTTTCCACTATTTCCATGATTTTATCACAATTTTCGACGACAGACGCTCTCTTAGATAAAACCGAACGAACTTTTTACTTGACCTAATATATTTCGAACAAAATACCCCCAATGATATGCAATAAGGAAAATAAATTTTCCACAATTTTGGTAGTTGGACAAAGACAGGGCTCCAACCCAGTACGCATTGCTAACCATACGACTATTGCAACCGCCATGCAACTTCTTCCGAAGCTCTCTTCAGCTGTTACAGAACGTCAAATACTATATATATACTAAAAGCTGCACAAAGAAGCAAGTCTTGTCAATGCAATGTGACTATTGAGAGCGCGACCGGTCGTTTGGCAGCTAAGCCAATTGCAAATATTTGGGCACAGGTGCCAATAATTCGTAGCATATTTTCTGGCGCCATCTCCGCGCATATTATGGTCACAGCTACAGCAATATTAACAGCATACTCAGCACATTGTTGCGTTTTAAGTAGTCGTTGACTGGGATGGAACATAGAAATAAAAAAGGACGGTAACTCCAACGACGAATTAATTAGTGGTGCCATATTTACTGCTGAGGCATTATTTCTTTCTAAAAAGAGACGTTTGTATAGTACGGAACAAAATAAACGGTTCAGATGTAAATGTAACTTACTTAGCGCTACAAATAATGTTTGCAAACGGACTGTTAGCTTCGAATATTTACTAACTTCATATTAAGTGATAAAGCCACTCTAGAGGTTGAAAAATAGACTATTCTTTAATTTATTGTAGGAATATGGGAAGAGGAATAGAATTTCTATGTAATCATATCATTGAATATACCAGGTGTGTTTGTTGAACTGTGCCGGTTTTACTAGTAGATGTCGCTAGCAATATGTATAAATTTCTATGATTTGGCACGTAGGTGTGTAATTTTTTTCTATTGACATTAACCTACAAAAATACGCAAGTCACATTCCATCAAAATAATAGCGTCATATTTGTTTACCTTAGTGATTATGTCGAGTTTCGTTCCAAGTAAATCGCATTTGCGGCATTCGTTGCTTTTCTTATTTGATCAAAAGAAAAAAGCAGCTGAAACTCACCGGTTGCTGGTAGAAACTTATGGTGAACATGCTCCAGTGTTTAGAACATGTGAGACATGGTTTCGTCAATTTAAAAGTGGAGATTTCGATTTGACAGACAATGAACAATGAAAGCAGCGGAAAAGTTCGAAGACGAGGAATTGTAGGCGTTATTGGATATTGATCCAATCCAATCGCAACAAAAATTGACAGAAACACTACATGTGACTCGAGGAGTAATTTGCCAACGTTTAAAAGCCATGGGAAAGATCCAGAACTATGGAAAATGGGTGCCACACTAACTGAACGATAGACAAATGGAAAATCGAAAAACCGTTTGTGAAATGCTGCTTCAACGATTCGAAAGGAAATCTTTTCTGCATCGAATTGTCAAGGGAGACGAAAAATGGATTTATTTTGAGAACCCGAAGCGAAAAAAATCATGGCTTTCCCCTGGTGAAGCTGGCCCATCGACTGCAAGGCCAAATTGCTTTGGCCGTAAGACAATGTTCTGTGTTTGGTGGGACCAGTGTGGTGTGGTGTACTACGAGTTGTTAAAACCAGGTGAAACGGTGAACACGGATCGCTACCGACAACAAATGATCAATTTGAATCATGCGTTGATCGAAAAACGTTCGGAATGGGCCCAAAGACATGGCAAAGTTATTTTGCAACATGACAACGAATCGAAAGAGAAAAAGTTTTTTTGGAATGGTATCCATAATTTGCCTGAGAGATGGGCGAAATGTGTAGAAACCAATGGTCAATACTTTGAATAAAAAAATTTTGAGATTCCTCTGAAAATTAAATGTTTTCTTTATCGAAAAAACCAAACTTCAACTAACACCCCTGATATATATAGATTCATGACACTGTCAACACAATTGAAACCTTTTTTTGTCACATGGAGACTTATATCAAGTTTCCAACAAGTCTTTCATCTGAAAATCTTCGCCTCACGCGCCTAACTCAACAAATTAGCGTAATTTATCCATAGATCAAATCGCTACTTGAGCTACGGAAAGACGAACTTTGACACGTTCCACCAAGCTTCTAGCTCCATTTTATAAAGTGAAGCATGCATGGATGAAAGACAACAAAAGAGTTCTTCAAAAAAATACTCACAAGTGAATACAATGAGCTTACTGGTGGTTGGGATCCTCAACTTTCCCTATCAAACAATCTACCAATCAAAGCGGAGGACCGGCAATTACTCTTGGTTGTAGCTCTGGCATGAGAGTAATAGTTGTTTATTTAAACATTCTTTAAGTCACACAATTGCAATTGCAAATGAAGTTTTTTATTAGATGAACGCATCAACTGAATAGGGAAGTAAAAATGAAAATATTATTGATATTCAAAAAAATAAAATCATAATCCAAAAAAACAATGCTCAATGTTGATTGCCTTAATTGAAATGGCACTATTTAACATTTTAGTTTTTATGGCGCCTACATATACGATGCGTGTGTTTGTGTGTTAAAAGTCGCGAACAATAAATACGCCATAAAATAGCTATCGAATGCTTAACAAATAACTATTGAAATGCTGCATAAACATTGACAGCTGCAAACGGTAAGCGTACAATAAACGCAAAAAAGCAAAAAAAAAATTGTGCAAATGAACGGTATTTTGACATTCAACGCGTCAGAGTGATGCTTTAGCAAAACCTCCACGAATAAACGCACACAATAAAAAGCCGCACATTGACACATATATACATACACGTATGAATATAGCTCATATAATACCGTTAGTACCATAAAAGAATGAATGACAAAACATTTACAAACAAATATACACACAATGATGCTGCGGCGAGCGTAAATATTTTCATTGCATTTTTTGTTTTTGTTTTTGTTTTTATTATTTGTTATTTCCTCAACGCCTCAATTGCCGCTTTAATGTTAGCATTAACATTGGCAATGCAATCGTTATCTTTGTTTGTCATATTCGCTTATATGACGAATGAATGTACATGTGAGAGTACGTACGCGGCGTATACGCAACATCGAAAGCTAAACACAATAAGCAACAACAGCGAGATTCCGCCTATGCTATTGTAGCATGTGTGAATGGTCGTTTGATGCGAAATTGCGAATTGCGAATGGTTGGCTAAGCGAATGCTTGCCATTCAAAGCACGCTTGTGCAATCAGCAGCATTTAATTGTTATATATATGTGTTTCTATACATATGCGTTGACTTTGGAAATTAATATGGCCTGCGGTTGTTTGGAAATCGAAAAAGAGTGGTGGTGGTGATAATGGTGTTGTATGTGTGTTGGTGACAAATATTTGTTTCAGCTTCAGCTGATATAATACCAAAGCTATGGGTGTGTGATGATGTGTTCATGTATACACATATGTATTGTTTTTCTTGAGCCAAACGGATAAAATACAAGTAATATCTAAACAATTTTAGTAAAAATGTTGGCAATGTCAGAATATATAAGTTTTCGTTAGTTAATATATATAAATATATATATATAATTCACACTTTGTAAATATTTACTTAAATAATTTTCAGTCAGCTCATCCTACAATTTGTTGTTTTTCCAACAAATGGAGAGACTTGTATTGTAGTTTGTTTTACGCCGCCTCCGAACGGCCGATGGACTTTCATGAAAAGCTCTTATTTCATGTTAAAAATACACTCGGAAAGCTTGACATTACCTGTGGAAGGGCGACCGCAATTGGAAAATTCAACTTAATTTTTTATTAAAATTAATTTTCTATGATTTTTGCACAAAAAAAATAACAAGAAAAAACAACAAAAACAAATAATAAAAATTAATTTAAAAATAAGTTTGCCTTTACCGAGATTCGAACCGTGGACTTCACGCGTAACAATACTAACCTCTAATCCCTCGGCTATCGTGATAATAAACCGCACTTCAACAGAGCGTCACTGAGAATAGATCACATACGGTGATGGAGATTATTATTACTTCCGTTATTGCTGAAGCGCTACATATACAAATAACCAACTGGTATGATTTTACCTTTAAAATACTGGTCGTAAAATATAATTGTTGCATACTACTCTACTATTTCGCTGCAGCGATGCCTTGCAACCACATATAAGATGTTCCACCGCCTTTTCTTCTTACTCCTCCTCGCAACCTCTGCAATAGTCCTTGTATGGCACCCTTAGTCTACCGGCGTGTCTACTAATAAGACGGGTAACCGTCCTATTAGATTTCTTACGTGATTGCACATATATCTTGTGGTACGAGACTACCTCTGTCAGTAGATTGAGACACCCACTCACTCACTTAGAACCTGAATACGGCAGGAAGGTCTAAGAGTCAAGACCACATGTTGTGTACTGACTATACAAAGTGGTAATAAGAACCATATTATTATATGGAGGCACTGTCTGGTGGCCAACATTAGACAAGGCTACCTATAGGAGTAAGCTGCGCTGCGGTGCGCTGCCCACATTACGGAAAACTCCATGCGAGAATGGGACAAAGCAATGTTCGGCAACACAAATCCGTAGCTATCTTCACCATCGGCTCTAAGCTAGATAGCAGAGTAGGTTGTGGAGTTTACTCTGAACCTCTTTCTACAGAGTTAAGTAAAAGACCTTTCGACCGCAGATGACAGAGTGAAACCACGTGCAATGTGACCAGACAAATCTGGCCGTTAATTGATGTAAACAGAACAAAGTCTCTACGCCTACTAAACCGGAGATTGCGTTATGGGGACTCATGGTGGTGAAAGGATGAGCTGCTTCTCAAACGACTTCTGCCGCAGATGCAGAGACATAGATGAAGGTCAATCGGTGGAATATTAGCTCTGCCACTAGCCAGCTCTCGGTGCGGTCCGTTATCGTGTTTTCGGAAATTTTTTCTTCGATTGCCAACACATTAAGTGGTTTAAGGCTTTAGAAAGCTGAAGGGAATCTCCTTAACTGGACCAATATTGACTACTAGTAGGCTTATGAGCGCTTGATCAGGGTTCAATGACCAAGTAACCTGTTACACTTAACCAAACTACTTGTTTTATACTCAGTTGTGTTCGCTTTTTCATAATCATAAAATCATGCAAATTTATTACCAAAATAATGGTTCGGTTCGAGCGACGCGTCCAATGTGCGAAAGAATCTTGGTTTGCCGGCTTACAAAATCCAACTCGTGCTGGAATTTATTCGGGTCACTTGCCCGAAAATATTTTTAAAAAATATATTTTCAAACTGTTATCCAAAATTTCTGAGCCAATAACATTAACTTATATACAATTTAATTCATCTTAAAATCCACTTGTCTAAAAAAGCACCCTTTATTAAAAACTTCAATAAATATTTTCGCTTTATATTAACCATGAAATTGAGAAAGAAAATCACTAAAATTTAAAATGGCCTTCCATCTATTTCTGCTGAAAAAAGTTCGCATTAAAAATTAAATAAAAAAAGGAAAAAAATATGGATATACACATTCATGCAAATATATGTATAGGAAAAATATTTTTAATATTATCTTCGAAAAATTTCACAAAAAATTGTATACCGAGCCAAAGTAGCACCAATTCCAACTTGACTTACGTGTATGCACAACCACAAGCCACTTCAAGTGGCAACATTTGCTTGGGAACTCGTACTCAAACTCTTATTTGTATTTCCATCCGTTTCGACCGACAACAAATATTTGCTTGCGCAGAAATTTTAATGTGTAGCTATACATAACAAATAACAGGAAATTGCTTGACTATTCTTAGCTATATTCAAACAAGCGCATACACACACGCACACACACACCCCCACAAATAAATACACATAACAATTGGGGTACACATTGCCATATAAATTTGTAATAAAAGTTGAACGATCGCTGGGGGGGGGTGGAGGCAGGTATAAAAATGCTTGTGAACAGAAAATGACCAAAAGGCATAAGCAAAATTTCCATTTTCACATAAAATTTTTAAGGGTCACAGCTGTTGAAAATTGCCGTAGACCTGTAAGACCTATACATTAGTCGTATATGTATATGTATGTGTAGGTATGTGTACATAAGTATGCGATTGTGGCAAATACCAAAACACTTCAATTTCAAAAACGACTTAATAGCTTAAGTATAAGCTCAAGTATTATTGAGATATTAAAGAAAATCGTATTGGGTGTCTAATGTAAATATGTACCCATACATACATACCATACATACATACATATGAATGTCCGCATTTAGATTGCACTGATTACTTTTGTATGTATGCATGTATGTATGTTTGTTGGTTTTTAATAGACAAGAGCAAGCAACCACTTTGTGTTGGTTGCCACAAAAAGAAAGAGAAGAAAATTCTATGAAATTGGTTTCAATTAATTTTAAATTAAATCGTTTAGCTATGAAAGTTGTGGAAAATAGTTAAAACTATAGGTGAGGTGAGAATTAATTGACATTCATTTAAAGTGTGCTTATGATGTGGCATTTAGGATCAATGTACACATATGCAGTCTTAGTTTAAGGCTCAGATTATCACATAAAATTAATTTTTGATTATTTTAAGGTTAGAATAAAATTTGTCAGACATATTGTTTATTAAATTTATTAATTTTTTGATATTTTATATTACTTTAATATACTATATTTAAATATATTTCGCGTTTTGTAACTACAATACTATAGCGAATTTTCGGCATACAATTAAAAATATTCAAGACGGAAAATATATTTGATAAATGTTGCCACATGTTGAAAAATTTCAAATTAATAAAATTATCGAAAGACTATAATCGTTACAATATACGTATCAAAGAAAAGTGGTTCAAAAAGGCTTATATTTTGGAAATTAAAGGATAAAGGTTGCCATCTAACAAAAAAATTAATAAATTTTGAAAATTAAAATAACGATAATAATTAACAAAATATATTATTTAAAAATTTTTTTTTAAATATTTTTTAGAAAATAAAAATGTAAATCACAAAAGCGGCAACAATTGTTTCTCTAACACAAAATAAATATTCGAAGAAAAAAATTTTAAAATTCCAGAATTTTTCTTATATTAACATTTCAATCATTTTTGTAAAAAAACTTGCCTAAATTTCTTTTTAATTATTATAATAACATTATAAAATATTTAATTTATGTAACCAGTCTTTTAAATTAAAACTTTCAAACAGGTGGTAACTCTTTTCCCAATAAACCTTTATCATATATCTTTAGTTATATAAACAAAGTATTTATATTTAATTTTTTAAAAATTTCGCATCCTCGAAAATAGCTTCATTTTAGCTTAATATCCTCATTTAAACCATCAACTTAAGCCATTAAGGGGTTTAAATCTTTTTATTAAAGAGGTGGTAACGCTGCTCAAAATATTTTTAAGAGAAACTGTAATCTCTCCAATTATCGTTTAAAATGAATTTTTATTAACTTTCTCAGCAAATTTTTATTTTATCTATTTCAAAGCAGTTTCCATCAGATATAATGCGCTTACCAATACTCGAAGTAATTTTGGTTTGTTTTTGAGCTTTTTTCTGCTTTTTGTTTATTTTCTATGAAATCTCCTCAGAATTGAGGTTCTTCTTTCTATTGCTCCATGTAAATGTCACACGAACTGAAGGTAACATGTATTATATTAACTTAATTGACCTTGGTGCACCTTTTTCTTAAGCTCACCTGTGCTCTTCCAAGAAGCAATTGTGTTATATTCTCATACCGAACTTTATTCATTTGACAATTTTTTGCCTAAAATTCTCAAGGAAGAAACTTAAAAAAACGCTAAAATTTGCCAATAAATTGCATGGTCCTTACCATACTTAGCAACTTTTCTCGACAGTTCTCCTCAATCATAATTCCAACTTTCTCAACAATTTGAAGAGTTGAAACGCCCAAAGCAGGCGGAGGACAACACTTTTCTTCGATCGTTGTTCTCGATATATATGAAAAGCATTAATAATAAATTTAAAAAAAATAAATAAAAAAAATAAATAAAAATACAAGTGTCTTTTATGCAGTGCACAGCTTCACTCACACAATTTTTTTTATTAGTAAGTTCTTGGAAAGTTTTTAGACTATTAACAATATGACCATTTCGTCTTCTAGGCAAAAGTCTCTGTACATATCATAATTAATTAAATTTAATTTATAATTTAGTCCTCAAAATTGACTAATATATGGCTTCCTTAGGTGTGCGTCTTCAATAAATGCTCAAAATGCCTAATTGTAGGCAATGATTTACCTTTGAATCAAAATTTAAAAGTTAAATAAAACGTTGCATACAATTAGTTGCGCTGCTGAGATGAGTAATGGTCCTATACTCAGCGAAAAAATATAAAATGTATATATAGAGAAGCATTAAAAAGTAATTGGAAACCCAATATTGCTCTTTTACTCATTCACCTATAACATTTCCTTTTCCGTCACATATTCTCCATTCGATTAGTCACAATTATACGAATACTTGCACATTGACACGTTTTTTCTCATTACATTCCAAGTGAATTTTATTTGGAATGTCGTCATATGAAATTTTCCAATCGGAATGCTTTCAAGTGGTCACTTACCTATACTTGTAAGTAGAAATTTTTCAACTCGTAAATTCATTTCGTTTTTTCTTTTTTTTTGCACATAGTAAAGGTGTATAAGCTATTCAACGCTTGCTGCAAAAATATTCAATATGCCACATGCTACATGCCACATGTCGCATGCCACATACTACCTGCTGCCTGCAACAGGTATCAGTTAGCCGTGAGAAGGGGGTGATGCATGTGGCGTTTGCACTAATTAATTTTATACTCGACTCGTAGACGTAATACATCGACAGCGGATCACACGTTTACACAAATTAAAGTAGTTTGACGCTTGAAAGTTGTACATTCATAAAAACACATACAGTATATGTAAATTCAATATGTATGCATGTACTCGTACATATACATATGTACTCGTATAGCGCTGTCGAGAGCAAGTTGTGCACAAAAATATGAGCTGCCTTTAAGTAGTTCATCGATATAGCCATTCCTGGCGCTTGTTAGCGCTCATATGCATACATACGAGTATACAAATATATGTATATGTAGTGAAGTTTGTATGTATGTATATTTGTGCACACTTTAACTTCGATAGAAAATTATTGAGCGTTTTAGTAATGACACTAAGTCATGTTGACAACAGCGCGACGATTTATCATTTTTAATCGTTTCACAAATATGTAGAATATACATACATATGTACATATATACAGCTATAAGTAGATGAAAAAATGGCATGCAATTTATTCAATAGTCTATTACTGGCACGTACTCATAAACAATTACACAAGCACACAAATAATTTTTAAGCTTTTGCTGCTTAAAGTGTTCATCTTATCCCTACATACATATACGTGTACATATGTGTGCATGTGCATGTGTCTGTGTGGATAATGAAACAATTAATTAAAGATAATGTTTGACATTTTCCTATAATTAAATCCAAAGATAATTGCTTTATAATTTTTAAAAAAACCTAATAAATAAAAATGAGAGCGTGATTGAGGTGATTATGCTAATGAGGGGTGCAAAGTATATGGAAGGGCGTTCTTCTTCGTCATTAGTGTAGACACCTCTTACGCGATTATTGCCACATCTATAATAGCGTTGCTTCTCTTCGCTATTTGGCGCCAGTTCGAAATACCAAGTGAAACCTAATCCATCCAACGGAATGGAGGAGGTCTTCCTCTTCCTATGCTTTCAGCGGCATGCAATGCATCGAATACTTTCAAAGCTGTAGTGATTTCGTCCTTTCGGACGACATGATCTAGCCAGCGCAGCCACTGTCTCTTCATTTGCTATACTATATCAATGTTGCCATATAACTCATACAGCTCATCGTTCCACAGGCTGCGGTATTCGCCGTTCCCAACTCATAGAGCACCATAAATCTTTTTCAAAAGCTTTCCCTTAAAAACTCCTAAAGTGGACTCATCGGATGTTGACATCGTCCACGCTTCTGCGCCATATAGTGGGACGGTTGTCATGAGCGACTTTTAGAGTTTCGCCTGCGTTCGTCGAGAGAGGACTCTAGTTTTCAATTGCCTACTCAGTCCAATGTAGGACATGGTGGCAAGAGTGATTATGAACTGGATTTTAGGGCTGACATTGTTGTTGGTGTATGCCTGCTGATCCTCATAAAAGTGATATCATATTAAACTCATTAAAAAAAAATTTAAATTGAAGAAGAGAGTGACTACGAAGACAGTGGAGAGATCTCGTCCCACCGTTCTATATCATACTTAGGACATTATTTTTGTTTTTTTTTTGAGGTTAGGAAATGAACATGAAAACTTTCTGTTTTTTTGGGCTCTTGTACAATCTCCGAGCTTCTCTAACTTGCGTATAATGGTAGTTAACCTTTTGTCAATTATATGTATAGGTAATCACCTTTTTCTCGAGTATAAGCCCGCATACGTTAGTCCGAAGTAGTTGTCTGTATGCCAACATGTCTGAGTTCGGTATTTCTGCGAAGCTGATTCGGCATACTTCACAAAATGACAATGAACAAGACAACCAGATCTGTTAAGGTAGGAACAGACTTCTCTGAATCGAGGTTTCAGACAAGGCAACCTTCTTTCGTCTAACCTCTTCAACTTTTAGATGACTAAGGTTGGTCTGGCGGTAAGTGAGGGCAAGATGTTATAAACTATTTTTGGAGTAATTAAGATATTCGCGTACCTTAGAGCTCCTTTTTCTTGTGCTCACATACACCGCAGAAGCATAGATTATGTCTCAGATGGATGCAGCCGCGTTTGAAGCGTTTGAGTGAAAAATACTTTGCAAAATCTTTGGTGCCATTCTATGAGCTACGATGAATCAAGAACTGCGCTGGCTTAGATTGTATATTGTACGTATGAACGAATAAGCTCCGGCGAAGAAGGTGTCACACCGAAAGCCAAGTTGAAGTGAACCAATAATGCCTCGTGTAATGACTTGGAACAAGCGCGCGCAATACAGAGCCGTCTAGCGAGAGCGGTTGTGGTCAGCCGTAACTCGTTGTATGGGTCACCTAAGTAAGTAGGTAAGTAATGGTCAAGGTTGCATCCTAGCTATTAAGGCATGCCTTTGTAACAAAATTGTATCAAAATTCGAGACGGAGATCACAAGGATCCTTCCTGTGTAGAGACGGACGCTCTCATAGGGAGCTCTAAGAATTTAGCTAGGTAATTGAACAGCATTGGGCACTTCCAAGAGCCTCCAGGTGATCTTACGCTGTCTAAAAAATCATATTCCACATACCAACAGACGAGTATGTATGTATATATACGTATGCATGTGTGAGAATACAAGAGTATTGTTGAAAAGTAGCCATTTTGGTAAAACAAAAATATTCCTTTAAATTGAAACAAAAAAGTAAAAGAAAAGCAACAAAATTTTCACAAAATCACCACAAAGGGCTTCCACCATAACAACACTTATGGTTCGGTTAAGCACGTGGAAGATTTGCTGAATTTACCTTTTTTTGCTACTCTTTTTTTCATAAACACGCCAAAGAGAAAGAGAAAAATGGGAAAAAATTTCTTTGTGACAATCTCCAACCATAATTGCCGCCAAGTGGTATTCTTTTGCCACATCTAACCTTTGGGTTGGCTAACTAACACGCATTATTCTTCATTTTCTTCATTTCAAGGAAGACACACGAGCGAGCGAATAGATGGGTAATTGGGAAACTGCTTTAGAGGTAGATACTCAGCACATTGCTGCTTTTTAGTTAAGTAAAAAGGATGTGAGAAGAAGAGCGACATTTTAAGAGCTTATGGTGGGAGGCAGCAGGTCTGACATGTGTCTTTATACGTGTGGCAATGAATTTCAATTACTACCTTTCGGCAAGAGTAGGGCAAGGAAAAAAATTGAGGTTGTGGTCGAGCTGGAAGAGATAATGTGAATATCTGTACTTATGTAAGTTATAAATTTGCTATAAAATTACAGAAATATAATTTCATGTGCATGTGCGTAAAATATATATGTATGTATGAGTATATTTTATATATGGTATACCTGTGTATAGTTAAATCGAAAATTGATTTTATTTCAACCTCTAATACATACCGCTTATCCCCTTGACATTCTCAACAAAAATACAATATAAAACGGACGGTCAGAAATTTTTTGTGCTGTGAAAATGTTGCAGTGACAGTTGCGAACAAATAATCGAAAGAATCTCTGCTTTTTGTTGTTGAAAGTAAAGCAAAGAAATATATTTACTATCACCATAGGGCTCATTGTCAAGTCCGACGAAGTGGCCTTGAGGGATTTACGTTTTAGCCATTTGCACTTTGTTTATAACTTTTTTTTGCGTTGTTAGCATGTTGTTGTTATCCTTGCTGTTGATTGTGTGTATGCGTTATCGTGTAACCTTTCAGCGCGTTTATTTTTTTGCTTTAAGTTTGTTCTCAGTAATAATGTTTGTAGTTTTCACGTTTCGATGGGCAGAAATATTTTTGAGAGAAAAACAAAAAATTAAAAAAGGCAGTTTTAGTTTTACCTTGTTAAAGACTCTTCTGAATACTTAAAATTTCTAGAAAGTCTCTATGTATTTAATTCGACTAATTTTTTTAAAGTTATTGTAGGAATATGGAAAAAGGTATAGAATTTCTATTTAACCATTTCATTGAATATATATTGAAGTATAAAAAAATGTATTTTAATTATTATTTTGTTACAAAATGGCGGTGATAAAGTTCATTATTTAATCCATGTTTTTTTTTTTAAGGCGTCCACGGGAGAACCGATTTCTTCTAAGGAATGAGACCTAGAACAGAAAAGCAAAAAGTTTTATGATCTACAAACTATGTTCTTTGGAAGTACGTACAGATTTATTTTTTTAACTAATTTTTGTGAAAGCGGCACACTTTTTTTTAAAAAAGATTGATTTTTGTCTAAAAAATACACACTAAACTATTAAAAAAAAAGTTTACATTTGTATTTGTGAAGCTACCATCAAAATTTCAGATAAATCGACGCAATAGGGTCCTAATAATCTCTCCTTCCAGTTTGAAAAATGTGATTTTGAGAAAAACGTGTTTAAAGTTTTCTTTGTACTCAGCGCACGCTCTGAGGGGCTGCAGCAAAATAAAAAGTTCTGCTATTTGAAATATTTTTTTCACTTTAAAACCAAAATTGCGCTTTCCAAAATCCGAGAGTGGCTTTCCCCCTTAAAGCTTTGGAACTTTTAAAATCTTGGCCGTACCACTAAAGTAGCGTGGATAGTAGACAGTTCAAACTATTAGCTGCATTAAGTAAAAGTACATACTCTTTTACTGTCCCTGTGGGTGTATTAAAGGGCTATCTACCCTGAGATATCACCTTCATCAACTAAGTAAAGTGTAATCGGATGTATTCAACACACGCACAGAGCATGAGGAAATACTGGAACACTATCTTTGCGAGTGTCTGCCCTTCAGGCGATTGAGGCGCCGCATCGTCTACAATGCTTCCGGCTCCAAACTCACGGTGGCGGGCACGCATGGTTGGAAGAAACTGAAACAATTTATAAAATCCAGCGATTTTTATGCAAACACTTAAATGATGATAAATGAGGGAGCACAATAAGCCTGCTCAAAGTCAGACCCCCCAACTACTTTATCTCAACTAACCAATCAACCGGTATGATGATCCAAATCCTTCGCGTCATTTAATAAGCTTGTTTGTTTCTGGAAGGTTTTCTCTCGTTTTGCGAGACTCCAATCTAGCCACGTAAAAATGTCTTAATATTAAGTCATACTCCATTCTGGCCACGTGCTTTATCTCTTTTCTTCCATTAACTATGATTATCTCTTTTAAAATTTTCTCTAGGAGCTTAATCTGTATATCTCTACAATTATTTCTGAAATGAAAAGAAACTGATCTTTCTTGTGAGCGCTTTACTATTTCATTGGACGTTATGTCACTGTTGTCTGAACTCCTTTCCGGGTGGTCCGATCTTCTGACTGCTTAATGATATTTACTTTGGCATACCTGCCAGACTGTAGCCCATTTAATTCGACTTCCCGTAGCACAACTGTGACCTAGTTGCAGAATAAAGATGCAGTAATTCAGAAAACTAGGAGAGTAGGCCTCAGAAGCTTGCAATCTTTGATCTGCTACTTTTTGACATACATGATTGGAACCTGTAATGATTTTAAGGCCTACTCCGATGAATGCAAACTCCATACAAAACTTAATCGCCTTTTCATATGAATATACGTATACTCTTACAGTTACGGGTTGTCTCTGCAATAATATCAAACATTTTTCTCTTGGTGTTATTTCGAATTTAAAAATCGATAGTTTGGCTGGGAAGATACTTTATATCATTCCTCATCGTCTTTACAGCTTCTATAGGAGAAGTGGTCTATATTTCTTGCATTCATCCGTCCATTCAACTGGCAAAAGTGGACCGAGGAGCTTGTCCTTAGACCGTTCTAATTGTTGTTAATTGTCTCTTTGGAAGCGTAGGGATGCTAACTCCTTGTTAAGGACTACAGATGACTGTTAATGTGCAAGACAAGCTCCTATCGCGTGTCAGTTAATGCACTTAATAATCTGTTTTATTTGTAATTCGTGCAGGTATGCAGCAGTCAAAGTTTTACGACAGATTTCCGTACTCTTTCAAACCAATTGCACCTTGCGCCGATGTCACCGCCGCTGTCCTGCTGCTGCGGCCTGTGGACATTATGCGTGTTGGAGCAAACTTCTATTGACACTTTTGTCACTTCGCCAAAAAGTTTTTCTCTTGAAGCGATTTTTTATTTGCTTTTATTTTTCCAGTCTTTTCTACTTAATACTTTTTCACATTTTTTACAACTTTTTTTTTACTTACACTTTCGTTGCTCTTTTTTTTATTTAATAAGATATTCTTCGTGTGCATTTTTCAATTTCTTTACTTGGAATTTCTTTTGGCTCGTGTGTGCAATAATTCTTTTGCTCTTGCTTTATTTCTTTGCTTCTTTCTTTATTTATAAGAATTTATTGGCATTCGCCTTGTGTTGTTAGTATTATCTACTTTTGTTGTTTGTTTTTTTTTTTTTTTGGTAGCAATAAATTTGATCACAAATTTTCGTTAAGAAAAGTTATATGCCAACTTACCAGAACATTGCGAGTGTAAGGCTTAGGGACATACACACATATGCCTGTGAATACACACGTACATACATACATATAGGTATACATATGTACATATATAAATGAACAAATGTGTAACTAAGTTTGTTTGAGATTTGTTTATTTTTTCATTTCGAAAATCTTCTTACTTGCTCACATATGAGAAATTAATTCACCACACTCATTTTTTCATTCACTCTTCTTCAACTTCTGCGAATTACATACATACTAGAACGTACTTGTAGAATGTAGACGGACATTCATTGAATATTAATGAAGAACTTTTATAGATTCTTATTTGAAAACCAAGTTGGGTTTTTCATTTTGCTGAAAGCGGGCTTAACCTTGGGCAATGTGCGTGACCTTAGAAGAGAGAAAAAAAAACGAGAATAAAAAGCAACAACAATTTTCATAATTTGAACGGTATTTTATTAGAGACCCATTGTCTCAACTAATTTTTTCATAAATAAACTGCCGTTCACAACAACTCGGATTGTCGTATGAAACGACTTGGTGCATTTTATGTACAGATCTTAAATTGAAAGCGTACAAAATACAGCTTGTACTATTGGATGAGTGCATAAGTTCGTGCCCGATTCCGCTGGATGCCGTACGAATCGTTTGAGAGTGGCGCTCGTGAAAGAAATATATACATATTATATATCGTTGGAAAGGTGACAGTCCGAACTGTGAATCAAGCATAAAATAACTTCATTTTTATTTGAGTTGCTTAGTGAAAAGACGCATGGAAGATGAACAACGAAAAAGATCATATGCGTCATATTATGTTATACGAATTCCGCAAAGGACAAACAGTGGGCGCTGCAACTAAAGATATTCGCGAAGTTTATTTGGACCGTGCTCCAGCACTCCGCACAGTAAAGAAATGGTTCGCGAAATTTCGTTCTGGAGATTTTAACCTCGAAGATCAACCTCGCAGTGGACGGCCTTCTGAGCTTGATGACGATGTTCTAAGGACTTTAGTTGCGAATAACTCACGTATTTCGACGGAAGAGGTTGCCAGCGAATTGAACGTCAACAAATCAACTGCGTTTCGTCGTTTAAAAAAGGTTGGGTACACTTTGAAGCTCGATACATGGGTGCCACATCAGTTGAGTGAAAAGAACAAAGTGGACCGTATGTCAACAGCAATTTCTTTGTTTCGACGGATCAAAACCGAACCTTTTTTGGATCGGCTCGTGATTGGTGATGAAAAATGGGTCCTGTACAACAATGTTCAATGCAAAAGAACATGGAAACAGGCACACGAAGGGGCGGAACCGATGTCGAAAGGTGGATTGCATCCGATGAAGGTACTGCTGTGCATTTGGTGGGATATCCGAGGCGTGATCTATTTTGAGCTCTTGCCAGCTGGAGAAACGATCACTGCCAACAAGTATTGTCAGCAATTGGTCGAATTGAAAAAAGCAATTGATGAAAAACGTCCGATTTTGGCCAATCGCAAAGGAGTTCTTTTCCATCATGACAACGCCAGGCCACACGTTGCAAAACCGACCCTGGCCAAACTGAAGGAGATGAATTGGGAAATCATGCCGCATCCCCCATATTCACCCGACATTGCACCTTCTGATTATCATTTGTTTCGATCGCTGCAGAACAATTTGAATGGAAAAAAAATTAAAAATGTGGAAGACGTCAAAAACCACCTTGACACCTTTTTCAACGAGAAACCGCGCGATTTCTACGAATCAGGCATCCGTAAATTGGTTGAACGTTGGGAGTGGATTGCCGAACATGATGGCGAATACATAATTGATTAATAAAAGCGCTTTCTTGAAAAAATTTCAATTTTACAATAGTTTGCAATTGAAATCGGGCACGAACTTATGCACTCATCGAACTTATGCACTCTCATAGAACTGAAGCCGGTCGACCTTCCCAAGCGACATCGCTTCGCTTTATGGGCTCTTGTAAGGTTCCAAGAAGATCCGACGTTTTCGAGCCAAATTTTGTTCAGCAAAGCGGCCCAGTTCCAGCTCAGTGTGTATCTAAACATGCAAAATTGCTGAAATTTCATCCAGAAAAAACAACGGTTTAGTGTGGTTTGTGGGTCGGTGGAATCATCAGTCCATATTTCCTCAAAAATTATGATGATAACTGACTATTTGATGCCTGAAATTGAAGCTCGTGATCTCGGCGACATTTGGTTTCGGCACTTTTCCCACATTCCTTCAATCTTTTTTGGGCCGGTCGATTGGCCACCAAGGTCCGGATATCACAGGACCTTGGTGGCACTGTTAGACGTTTTCCAGTAGGCCATTCGCCAGTTACAAGTCGAAATGCTCGAATGAGTTAACGAAAATTGGACTCAACGGATAATAAACATTCTCCATTAGATTTGAATTTTTTATGTTTTTTCTTTAAAAAAGTATGGAACCTCGAAATGGATCACAATTTTCCTCGAGTTGGTTTGATAAAACGTTTCTCTGAAAAAACACCCTTTATATGTTTATGCAGTTATTATGATATTAATATCTTATATCTTTTTTTATTAAAATATTTAGTTTTAAATATGGTAAGATTATTTATTAATATATTATATTAAAAGTCTTATTTTAGTAGAAAACTTAAACTTAAAAAAAGACCTTCTCCGCCTTTTTCTTTGTTTAATACGTGTTTACAGCACTTTGTCAAAATAAAGTGTGGTAAATATTTTCATGGTGGTTGCGGCGTTACATGCGAGTATAAATATACATATGTATTTATTATTAATCCACAAAAATAAATTTAAAAAAAGTGTACATATAATATATAACAGTGTTCATGAATAATTATTTGTATGTGATGTTATTACGACAACCAGTGGGCAGTCATAGAGCGAGGTCAATCATATACATTCACATACATACATACATATGTGTAAACACATATTCACCACAGTTTAATTATCGCTTGTTACTCTGACCATGATTGATGTGATAGTGATGATGGTGATGGTGATGATGATCATGACGATGATGATGATGTTGATGATGGAGCTGTCACTCAATAATGCGCGCATATAACGGTACCTTAAATTAGTAGCTTCGGCTTAAAATCTCATGAATTTCAATTTGACTCGCGGTTATGTCAATTATGAGAAAAATGGTTGATAGCTATTTTTGGTTATGTTGATGGTGGTGTTTGGGACGAAAAACAGGACACTTTAATATAAATACACAAGAAAACGTGGACATGTAGGTGCGTGTAAACATATTGTACATACGTAAACATGATTTAACTGGAAAAAGTTCTATCTATGACTTGTGGTGATTTTGTGCGAATTTTAAAATTTTTATATGCAAAAATATTGTTGGAAGGTGCCTTTGTATGGACCGTGGTGCAGAGCTACGTCAAGATTTGAAATGAAGCCCCTAAACTCTCATTCTGAATCGAATCTCGTATTTTACCCTAGCCTGGTGGCACTGTTAACCTCTATTGGGGATTAGGTAGAAAAAAGAGGAATAAGCGAAAAGTGATTGGGTCCTCCTAGAGGGGTTGCTGCTAATCGATAGACGGCATAAATCGTGACTTATGATGTTTAAGAAGACCTTTCGTGGAGTCAATATATACTCTGACCACTACTTCCCCGAAACTACGTGCCCGGATTACATGAATTCATGAATCACCGTGATAAGATAAATATTGACAAGCTGAAGGAACCAATCATCAAAAAAGCTATCCAAATGCATTCAAACAAAAATGAAGGACTTTGGTGATGCGGAAATCTGGCGCAGATGTGGGATAAATAGATGAATGTAATTCAAAAGCACCCTTTGAGTTAGTAGGCAAGACGAAGCCGACGAACCAAAGAAAAAAAAAATGGTTCGTTGAGATAAAAAGAGTGAATATACCAAAAACTGTATTCAAACTCTACAGGCGAATTACTGTTTAAAAAATTCTGGACAATTCTTCAAAATTATCAATATCAATTGACCCGTTTCTGAAGCGCAAAGTGGCTGGTAATGAAAAGTGGACCACTTACAGAAACGTCAAATGAAAATGATCGTGATCGAAGGGCAGTGGGCGGCACAACGGTCTCGTTGTGTTTTTGAAGAGATTTGCAAGAAACCATATACTATGAGCTGCTCTCCTGTGGCCAAACACTAAATTTTTCACTTGTACTCTCAGCAATTGGGCCGTCCAAAGGAAGAAATAACCCAGAAGCGCCCAGCTTTGGCCAACATTAGGGGACCGCCAGACCAGAAATATTAATAGTGGCTCGCTAGAAAGTCCTAAGGCTTAGCTTGCAAGTTCTTATGCATCTACGTTATAGTCAGCACCTCAAACTAAGTAATTACCATCTGTTCCTGCGTATGGCGAATGATTTGGCTGGTGCAAAAATGGCTTTAGGAAAAGCCTGTGAAAATCGATTGTGTCAATTTTTCGCCAATAGGATCAAGGGTTCCTATGAGAGAGGTATAGCGATATTATTATTATTAGTTATCCTGCAAATCGGTGCATTTTCGACGTAAATCGGAAAATTCTGAGGTAATAGAAAAATAATGGATTACTTTTTACTAGACCAACATCAGTGAATTTGAGTTTTAAATCAAATAAAACTAAAATTATAAATAATAAATATTGTCATAATTAAATAAGTACATAAATAAATTAATGAAAAATTAGTAAACAAATAATTTAATAAATAAATTTAAACAAATAAAAAGAAATATTAAATTACAAGACTTTGTATATACAAAAAATTAAAAATATAAATAAATAAAATAAAATATTAAAGTTGACAAATAAATAATTAAATAAATAATTAAGTAAAGCATTCTAATAAATAAGGTATTTAAAATAGTAATTAATAAACATGAAAAAAATTAAATAAATTATAATTGAAAATAAATAAATTTCCCATTTGCTTTATAATAAAGAATCATAATGGGGAGCTATTTTTTTTTGCTTTTATGCACATGCTACAATAAATATGCATTCCCCATTAATTGGCACTACTCGGTGCTTTGAAAAAGTACGGGGAAAACCACAAAAAACTAAGAAGGAAAACTTTTTTCACAGCAAAAATATGCAAAATACTCACATAGGTATTTCATTATTTCACTCACCAATGACAAGGGGAGATTATAAACAAGACATGTTTATAAAAAAATTATTTCAACCAAAGCGCAAAACATAGGGGCGAGTGGCTTATACAAAAACAACTTTAATTAACGCAAAGCCAATATGAAGAAGTGCTCATGCATACATACATATATCAGTTACCGTGGAAAGTAGGAAATTTCCATGAATATATTTATATGTGTAATTTTTTCAATCTTTCTTCTTTCATAGCTAAATGTACATATATGGATACATATTTATATGGATCTACTATATGTATGTACATATATGCTACATTTACATATTATATATGCCTATAGCGCCCCGTTTTAAATAGTCATTCGTAATTATAAACTTGAAAAGTTTTGTTTGTGACACATAGTTTTGAATTGCTGTGATAGGAAAAAAGTACGCTCGGCCTAACTTCATAAAAAGTTAGCCAGTGTGAGGGGAAAAAAATTATTTTCAACTTTTTTGATTGCATGTCGCTCGCTATTCGCTTTTCTTTTTGATCTCATGGCGATAAGAGTTATGTAGGAAGTTGTGAGGAATAAAATTATTATTATCTCCACATTGTGGAGATGGTAAAAGCATACAGAAGCAATTAAAATTATGATATTTCATGATTTTTCAGAAAACCTATAATAATAATAAATTATATAAGTAATAATAGAATATAAATTTGAATAAAAAATTAAGCTTAATTTTCTAACTGCAGTCGTCCCTCGGCAGGGAACGTCAACCTCCTCCAAGCGTATTTTTGACATTAAATAAAAGCTTCTCATAAAAATCCAACAATCGTTCGCCGCCTCCGAAGTAATATTAGTAATATAAACTGTACGTCTCTCCATTTGTTGGAAAACATCAAGACGCATACCACAATTCGGAGGAGGAGCTCGGCCGAAAATCGCTTCAGCGGTTATAAAGTAATCCATTATTTTTGCAATACATGGCTTAAGTGATCTGTATCTCATGTTCTATAAGTGCGATTGAATTATGCTACAAAATACGCCAGTACTAAAAACTATAACGAGAGAAGTGTGAATTACTTAACCCACTGAGTCGACACGAACGGTCTCCAAGCCACGATTGACAGCCAGGTAGGTAGGTACGACCAAACACCTAATTTGGACATATGTATAAGCAATTGCACCGTCTGAAAGAAGCAATCGCCCAGAAACGCTCAAACCTCACACATCGATAGTGACTCGCTAAGAGCTTCGAGAGCTTGGTTGGAAGGTTCTTATACATCAACCTTATAGTCTGGACCTAGCATCAAGTGATTACCATTTGTTGTTGTAATTGGCAACTGCTCGGACCGGTCCTTCGCAATCCTCACTAAGTCTTCTTCGATGATTCTCAACGTTGAAGTTTACACAGCCGTCTAAGTAATGCTTCTTTTCGTGCTATCAAATGGTGTTATCTAACCCACGTAGAGGTGGTGAGCGATCTTCTTTTCACGGTGTTTTTCCGAGATTTGGGGCATGGTGAATGCCTAGTTAATTGTAAATTTTTCAGGTCTAGAACCATACTGATATGATCCAATCAGTTAGTTGACTTTGGGCTTTAGTCTTTCACACACTACGTTCGATAAGACTTTCTATGCGGTATTGAGGATGCTTATACTATGGTAATTCATGCTTATTCTGCAGTCTCCCTGTTTTGTGCATTGAAAAGAGCACTGTCAGGTTCCAATCGTCGCGCATACTTTCGTCAGACCGTTCTTGTATGCCGCAAAGAAGGATTCACCATCTTCTGGTGTTTTGTTTTCACTGATATTTTAGCAGGCTAGAGAAGTGCCCCCCTTAAATTCCGGTATATTTTGGTCTTGAAACTTTCTGTAAGTCGCCGCATCTTTTCGTAGATATGTTGAGTATTACATCTGTCTGGCAGCTTCTTAAGGCATCTCATGCATTTCAGTCTCTTTCCTTCTTTGGCTGTAAATGTATCTCGCTTCCTTCTTCTACTCTCGTTATCTATCCTATAGTTATAAATTTCAGGGATTTGTAGCCGCTGGGTTTTTATGAGGGGCTTTTTATTTTCACGTCAGAATCCTACTCGGAGAGGTTAACATTCTCTGTGGGTTGTAATTAGAAAACTTTTCTATAATTTTGGCCTGTCCAGGATTGAAACTCACCCTTTGTACGAGTAACCACTAGACTTAATCGAGTTCAACAACTTCAAACAATATAGGAAATATGGCGGCCAACATTCATTTCAAAACCTCAAAAAATTCAATTTTATATTTAAACAAATTATCTGATAAAGAAATCATTTGTCAACTTTTAAATAGAAAATTTGCAAAACTCATTCAATTAATTTTTCTATGTAAATTAGCTTTTATGTGTGTGTGTGTGTGTGTGACAAGAAGCAATTAAAATTCAGCAGAAGAACATCCAATACACAATTAGAAACCTGAAATACAACAAAAATGTCGCTGAGCTGTGTGCTTACGCTTGAGGACATGTCTGTGTGTGTGTGTGTGTGCGTGTGCGTGTGGTTGATTTAGTCACCAAAGAGTGAAATTCCCTCATTTAAATAACGTCATTTCATTGTTTGGTCACGTGCGTTTAACTTTCGACAAGTCAAACCTAATTGCCTGCACAAACATTTATTAAGGAGGCAAGCGAGCGTGGCGCTGTACAAAACGACTATTTTGCCCCGAAAGTGAAGGTGAAAGGATTATGCGTTTGTTTGGTTTTGAAAGCGTTGTTTCATAGAAAATTTAATACTGAAACGATATTCATTAATTTAAATTATAACAATTTTTTTTTAAATTGCTTTTATGTGGAAAATTTCGAATCTCATCTTGAACATGATTAAAACTTTTCTAATTGCACCAGAGTTCGCTTCCTGATTAGAGCAACATCCAAATATTAAAGAACATTTTTTCTATATAACTGCTACCGCCCCTCGGTAGAGAATGCCACCACTTTTGAGTGCACTTCTGACTTGAAATATAGAGATCCTCATAAAAACCATGAGCCGTTCGTAGGCGGCGGAACCATAGGTCCCTGCATTGGTTGGAAAAACATCAAGACGGATACCACAATATAGTCTCCCTCAAGTGAAACATACTTTTCACATCGTGAATAGAAGTATTCTTTAGATTTCTGTTCTAGGGCCCCTTTCATCTCAGTGACGTCTGGAAATCTTGGTCTCTGTAACTCATTTGTGAAAAGGAAAAAGTCACCCGGGTGGATGGTCAATTCGTGTAAATCCATTTGATTTTAAGGCATCCCTCGCAACCCGAACAGTGTGAACGGGTGCGTTGTCTTGCAGAAACAGCACTCCAATTATATATATAATACAGAAATAATTGACTACTTTATAAATTCCTCTATGTGATTGTTATTATCTCAATACTTCTTAAATTTTACAAATGTCAATTTCAGTTCCACTTGCCATTTACAGATTCTTAGGTTAAGGCGAAGAAACAATAGAAATAAACCTGCTATTCACCAGCAGCTGTTGTCACTTACTTTCACTTCCTTCTGCTGCTTCCTCAGGATACTTACACTCAGTTGTTCGGTAATAAGCAATAATGTTGCTGTTTTTGACATGGATTTTGTTATACCTATTATTGCCATTGTTGGTGTTATTCCATTATGTGTTCCTTCTCTTTGTTAATGTATTACTATGTTATTTATGCAAGAAAACATACAGTAGCTTTTCCATGCCATTCACTTTATTGTTGCTTCTTGGCTTGTCGTCAATTTCCTTGTTGTCATTCATGATGCCAATGTCTCGTCAACTTCAATATCATTAATAATATTTCGATTTCTATGTATGCGATTCGTTAGTATGTTTCATTGTCACATTGCTGATGTCGAGTGAAAGTAAAGTGAAATAAATTTCGCTTACTTGGAAGAATTTGTTTCGTCGAGTGTATGCGTAAGTGTTGCTTGGTGTCTGTAGGAGTTAAATGTCTAGAATATTTAAAGTCTAGCAGAAAAGCTTAAAAGTCCGATATGTGATAGGTAGCTCTCAGAAAGAGCGTTCTAGCGACAACTAGACAACAACACTTCAGTTGTAGTAAGCGTAATATGCGTGGTCATATCTATGATGTCGAACGGGACAATATGCATTCAAACTAAACTACAAGTAATCTGACTAGTAGGATTCTGGCTGGCTTTTAGACCATTAAAGTATTCTTCACGCGAAAGTAGCTACTTTTAAGACACAAACAAACTTCCTAGATGAGGGTTTCTGTGAATTAGACTAATATTTACTCAGATAGCTAATCATATGTGTAACGATTCCCAGCGGAAGTGCTGGGACCTGCAAAACTGATGAACTTTCGCGTATGCAAACCACCACTTCGTTCATGGCGGGCAAAGCGCAAATGGGTGGGGTTTTGTCAACTTGCAGTCTGCTTTTGAACAAGTAGACATTAAAGTAACTGGGTAAGTACCTCAATGTCCAGGTCCACGAGATCTTTTTAGCTTCTATTGAGTGTTTATAATAAAACCTTTTCATATCATTTAAGAGTGGATTATAATTTGACCGAAAAAAATGCTTTTTGTATTTATTCATAATCTTTGCCCTTTACTATCTTCTCTATATAATCACCAGTGATTCCAATGCATTTCTTAAGCTTATAGATCCACTTCTGAAAATAGTTTTCAAAATCTTGCTTTTTAAGCTTATC
Source organism: Ceratitis rosa (assembly GCA_037013455.1). NCBI lineage: Eukaryota > Metazoa > Arthropoda > Insecta > Diptera > Tephritidae > Ceratitis > Ceratitis rosa. Next base: position 17,352,448 of record JAWMAG010000006.1, read on the forward strand.
AAGTTCAGCATTAACCGCATTAATTATCTCCTCGTTGCTATTGAAGAACTTTCCTTTTAATATTTTTTTTTATTTTTAGAAATAACCAGTAATCACAAGGTGCTATAGCCGGGGAATATGATGATGAACGTATTTCTTCGATCCCAGAGATCGCAATAAAATTACTCGTTATTTCAGCAGTTACCGACTGACCCTTTTCCAGTGGAATAACAGCTATGATTTCAGATCGGGTGAAATGAACTGACGTGATCATCATCAACGGGGCTCGTCCTCTACCGAAAAATGCCCGGTCCGGAATCGTTCCATATATAATTTAGCATTCAATAAATATTTGTATTGGCTGTAAATTACGCCGAAACCCGAAGAGAATCGCAAGGGAGTAATTGCAAAGGATTTAGTGTTTTTAGATTCCACAAAAACAAATTGAAAGTCACCAACTGACATACATATGTATATTCCGATATCCCTTAATAAAATTTTATTTGTTAAATACACCTCTACAAGTTAAACAATATCTATTGCAGTAATGAGGAAAAAATATTGTACGAGGAAAGGTATGGTTTGAGACTTATAGCCTATTTCCACCAAGCACTTAAATGCATTTAAGGCGTCTGTTAAGTGAATGAAATGTCAAACGTTTCCACCGAAAGTGAGTTAACTCAAACAGCTGATTTTTGTTTACATTTGCAGTTTGCAAAATTTGTCACAAGTATTAAAATCATGAACTCAAGAGACCGCATTCATTTTATTTTGCTATTTATACAATATTATGATTTGCAAGTGCAGATTATTGCTGTACGGACAGACGCTGCTGAAAGGAAAATGCTTTTTTGCATGCTTACAACTTTTTTGGAGGTGGCACGCAATTTGCTTTTGGTTCTAAAATAATATACATAATTATTTGTTTTGCGCAATCAGCTGATAGTTGCCAGAGTCGTGCAAATTTTTATGTTGAGGGGAACGTTTTCTATTCCACAATTGCTTTTTGTTTGTTTTTTATTTTTATTTTATTTTATTTTTTAAAGAGGAGAAGCATTATCTTCGTTAATTACTTAATATATGTTTTTATGTTAATATTAATGCAAAAAAGTAACTTTTGCAGAACAAATTTCGCCATGCAAAATAAAAGTCTGGCCCCTCATTAAATCCGAAAATACACGACTCTGGCAAGAAATATTCCGAAACTTCCGAAATGTTTACGTTATTAGTGACAGCATCGACTGTTAACATAACATTTTCTGTTAAATTACCGAAAGTGAGTTAACTCACTTTGAAAAGTGAAAAGCTACTGCATGATTTATTAACAACTAAATTTTAGTTTAACTTAAATAATATTATTTTAATAATCTATTATCAAACTAAGTTAAAAAGAAATTTTTTCTAAAAGTAAAAAAATCTTCCTCTTAAAACCTCAAATATTAAACAACAAAACCGTCTGCATTTAATTTCCGATTTAAAGAATAACAAATTCCATCTTTTTCGCTCGCTTGGAATGTATTTTCTTTAACCGCTAAAAAAAACTTTCTTTATCCTTTTCTTTCAACATTTTTTGAATACACATTTCGCATCCGTTATTTATTTGAACTCTTTCAAGCGGAAAATTATTCATAAGCGAATACGCGTTATATCGTTGTTTTTGTGATTTCATTCCAGCATTGCCTAGGTAACTAAACCGGCATTTTATGTTTGTTCTTTTCTTTACGAAAAGTATTATTATTTCATTATTTACTCTGAGATTTTTTTTTGAGCATTGTTTAGCATTATTTTCGCTGTAATAACTTCGCTGTAACCGGAAACTTCGCCGACAATTTCGCAGTTGAATTGATAAACGCATTAAACAATGTCCCACGGGAAGTGACGGAAGGCGATTACGGATGGAATATACATATGTACATGTGTGTACACTAGTAAACGCTGTGGTGTAGAGAGAGGGCAGTGTGTGTCGCGCTGTGAAGGTGTGACTCCATGCAATAATTCTGAAATATAAACAATAAGCTGCTAAAACATTAATATTGCATAGCGTGTGCTGTGTATATGTGTGTATATATGTATTTTATTCCTTTAGCGGATTAATTAATTAATTAAACCCTTATCGATTTTCTGTCTTTTTCATCTGCGCTTTTGATTGAGTGTAAGCTTATTATAGCTTTTTTGTATATATATGTAAATACAAATCTTTCAAGGCCGCTGCTGTTTGAAATGCAGCTAAATATAGATTGTTGTATACACCTACTTAATTATACAATACATATATACATTCGCAAGAATATATTGTACTATATTTGTGTCCACTTCGCAGCTTTAAATAGTGCGGTGTTGGCATTAAAGCCTGTCAACCATAAAACCACTAATGGCTTAAACTGTCAATCATGTAAATTCCTCAGATTTAATTTCAATCAGAATCCCGCTGCTTTTCAGTGAGGCGTTACAGAAATTATATATATATACAGATTTTGTTTCATAGATGATGCTAATTCTTCACCAGCCAAATTATTTGCCACCACACAAGAACACAGGGTAATCCGTTGCTGCGAGGTCCGGACTATAAGGTGGATGCATAAGAACCGCCCTACCAAGTTCTCGCAGCTTCTGGCGAGTCACTATCGATAGGTATGGTCCGGCATTTTTCTGATGAAACACAATTTCCCTCCTGCTGGCCAAAGCTGGACGCTTCTGGGCGATTGATTGCTTAAGACAGTCCAACTCATATCGGATAATTCCTTGCCAATCCCACCAAGCACTTTCTTTCTGGCCGTCAATCCTGGTTTGGAGATCGTTTGTGCCGGCTCAGTGACCTTCGACAACGACCGTTTGACGTTTGACGTTGCTGTAAATGATCCACTTTTCATCAGTAATCACCATCCGCTCATGAAATGGGTCGATTTTATTACCATTCAGCAGCGATTCGGATATGGAAATTCATGAGGTTTTTTCTCGTTAATTCGTGTGGCACCCATACATCTAGCTCCTTTGCGTATCCAGACTTTTTCAAGTGATTCCAAACTGTTTCTTTTGCAATGTGAAAACAGTGTTCTGGTCAGATTTTACGATATCTATTGTTTTAACGACATTGTAGAATAAAGTGGACCTTTTCTTTGCTGGTGTCCAGGTTCTCCAATTGTCTTGAATGGTCTCCAAGCACAATCCGTTTTTTTGGCAGTATTATACTAGTAAAATACTAGTTCATACTTTCAATTTTCTTGCATCTGATGCAGAAATTTTACGATCTTAGATGCTTTTTTGTCGGCTTTATGTTATGAAACCTCCGAACTGAAAGATCTGTTGTATATGCGAAGGGATTAACAATAGTTCGGTTAGTTGGTGGCTTTCAATTTGTTTTTGTTAAATCTAAAAATACCCAATCCCTTGCAATTACTTTATTAGTCTTCCTTTTAAATTTTGGAACGATTGACTGTAATGAAGGCGAGAAAACCAGCAACGCAAACAGAAATTCCCCATTGATTCTCTTAGGATTTTGTCGTAGTTTACAACCTATACAAAATATTCACTGGATGCTAAATTACATATGGAACGATTGCACCGTTTTTAAAAACTATTTCTAAGTGGTTCCGAAGATTCCAGATCAGACATTTTTCCGTAGACAACGAACCCCGAGAAGGTCGATCAAAATCTTCCACTGATGACGTCACTGTAGTTCTGGTGAAGTCCAAAATTAACGAAGATCCACGATTGACACAAGGAATGATTGCTAATGAGTTGGGCTTGAATGTCATGGCTGTATCGCGAATATCGCTTGATGGGTACCACGAAATTTAAATAAGGCCGAAAAGAAGGCTCTATAAGTACGATCCAGAAACCAAACAGCAGTCCATTGTATGGAGCCCAACGTGAGTAAACCCACCCGTAAAATCTAATCAAAAAAATCAGCAGCAAAAGTAATGATATCAGTTTACTTCACCCGATCTAAAATCATAGCTGTTATTTCACTGGTTAGACGGTAACTGCAAAATGGTACATCGAAGAGTGCTTCCCAAAAGATTTCAAAAATTTTTTGGAAAACAGGAAGAAAGAGGATTTGACAACTGTTTTCAGAAGTGGATCTATAGGCTTAGAGAAGAGGACAAAGATTACGAATAAATACAAAAAGAATTTTTATTTTCTGTTTTTTTCTGGCCAACTTACCGATTTTTTTTTAATCCTCTCGTATGTTATAAAAGTCCTTCTATGTGCACACTTTGGTTGAAATATCTCAGAAACTGAGAGACTAGTTTGCGTACACACAGACGGATGGGCGGACATGGCTAAATCGACTCAACTCGATGGTTGTTTACTCACTAGAAATCGGAATATTTAGTTTGAATATCCATAATATATACGTACAAACACAAAATATCAAAGCTGTGTCTGCGCCTCGGCTAAAATCATTCATTTTCAAACCTCTGGTGTTTATGTTTCGCTTTCCACATTCGTATGTATATTTGTATGTATGTATTCACTTCAGTCAAACTTAGCATTTTCTTCGCTTTTCGCTATAATATTTTTATCGTTTGATTTATTTACAACCAAAGAAGCAGCAAATATTTATTTTAGAATATAAAATGTCAAAACAAAAGAACTTTTTGCCACGATTAATATTGATTGCCTGTGGCTCATACAGTCCGCCAACGTCAATGCATTTGCGGATGTTTGGTAAGCGGACTTTGTCTCACCGCGAATAAAATAAACGGAGAGTCAATCAATAAAATTTTGTGAATTCAATAGAAATAGCGCGAAATCACTTCATGGCGCGTGGAATGTTTAGGGTAATCGGTGGCATAATATCACCAGTGCATGATGACCAATACAAGCAAGGACTCGTAGGGGGCGAACATAGATTGGCAATGTTGAAGTTGGCACTACGTTCATCGAATTGGATACGGGTAAGTTGCATACCCGTACATACATATTTATAAAGCTCAATCACCAAATATGGCTAAGAGTGAATGTAGTTTAGACTCATCCTAATAGATTTCCGACTGGGAGCTGCGTCAACCACAATGGACACCGACAGCGGATGTGCTGAAATATCATAAACACTGCATAGAATATGCAACAACAAAAATGGTGCGTGGAGAGGCTAGAGAAGCTGATTATGCCAAATGGCTGCCCGCTGAGTTGTTTGCGTGTACAGCTGATGTGCAGCTGCGATTTTTGTTGGGCGGTGATCTGTTGGAGACATTTGCCGATCCGAAGTTGTGGTCTAATGAGGAGGTGCTGTTTGGAACATTTGTAATTGATTAATTTTCTTAATATTTTTTTTTTTTTTACTTTTTGTTACTTAGATCGAAAGTTTATGCAATTATGGGCTGGTTGTCCTCACACGCTTTGGTTCGAAACCTGCTAAATTTGTTTTTGAATCCGATATACTATCTAAGTATTGTGTAGGTTTGTTGGCTTAGCAGTTTGTATAATTAAATAATTTTTGGCCTTTTACAGCGCAATATTGAATTAGTTACGAATTGGACTACAAACAATCTCAGTTCGACTTTGGTACGTCGTTTACTGAGACGTGGGCAATCTGTGAAATATTTGATTGATGATGACGTAATTGAATATATAAATAAACATAAGTTGTACCGTTAGAATTGATACCTCAACCATCCGCCTAAGATTAATTTTCGAGAGCAAGCTCTCACTCCTATCTTTCTGTCAAGCTTCAACTCAAGTAAGAAAGAGTTCGATGCTCTCTTCTTCTTCGCCTGATTAAACGACGTGCTCGAAAGCTACAAGCAGCCTCACTGAAGCCTTTACTTTTCGCCTAAAGTTAACTAAAAATCCGCTTAATGCCAACGGATCTTTCGTTCTCTTGAAGAAATTTTTATAAGACTGGAGTTTACAATAAGGTGGAAAGGATCTTACGTATGTTTCGCTCATAAAGTATAAAATACGACAGGCTCAGGCTCAGACTCAGTTTGGCTTGCCATTTCGTAATGAACAGACTTACTCCGGAACACCGTTTGCAAATTGTGCCAAGTGTTTGGACCACCAGAGTCGGCAATATGGATAGCCATGGATTGGTTTTGTACCACGTTTTTTCTAATGTATGATGCGCGTCCTCAGAGACGTCGTAAAGTACGCACCGGATAGCTATTTTTGCCGTGGAACAAAGTATTGAACAAGACCCGAATGAGTCCAACCGTCATCGCCTACAGTACGTACCAAAGACGCTTTTGGTGCTGTGGAGCAGAGTTTCGAAGAATTGAATCCGAAGAAAAAGAATCCGATTGACTGCATTCGTCATCGCGCGTAATAACTCGAGCTATGCTCAATTGCTTTATGGTAGATTTTGCAGAAGAATCATCCTTGGCGGATGGCATGTTCCGTGAATGGGCCCAAAATGAGATGATCACTGATCCCGAATTCACAAGCAAGTTTTTTTCAGCGATGAAACTCACTTTTGGTTGACGCATTTGGATTGAAGATTGTGGAGCCATTGTTGAGACACTCTGACAACCTCACAACTGGGAGTACGCTATGGACAGCGGAAAATATTTAATTATATGTGTTTTGCTTCTTCTTAAAAACCACTCTGTTTGCTAGCGTGGTTTGTAACCGCTGAAGCCATTTTCGGCCAAGCTCATCTTCCAATTTGTTTTTTTTTCATTTTGTGCTTTAATGTTTTTCAAACAATTGGATGGACCTACAGTTTATTTTAAGCCGCTTCCGAACGGCTGATGGATTTTTATGAGGAGCTTTTTTATTTCAGGTTCGAAATACAATTAGAGGGCTTGACATTCTCTGCCAAGGGCCGGCCGCAATTAGAAAAACCAATCTTAATATACATACAAGAATGAAGGTTTGTTTGTTAGTGACGCTAAGACCCGAGAACGGCTGGACCATTCTTGATGAAATTTTCAGGGGTTGTTCGTTGTGGATCTGGGAAGGTTTAGAAATAAAGAAACTATTTATGAGGAAAAGTGAGAAAATTGGAAAATTCCATAAATTGATTTTATCCATACAAATTTTTTATTTTTTAATTTGTTTTCTTTTTTCTGATTCGTTTATTCGATAAGTTTTCGTTTGATTTTTGAAAATACCTAACCTCATTTCCATTGGCTTTTATTTAAGTTACTTCTTCAGCTTATTTGTTAATTATTTCAATCGTTCAATTTCGGTTGTTTACTTTCTTTAATATTTATTCAAAAGGTAAATTATTGAAAATTATTCAGTGAAAACTTTATGTGTGTATCGATCGGAAGAACCGATTGCCCATTCGTGAGTCGGCCAAGGTTTCTCACATCTTCATTGCTATTGATCGCATCTCAAAGCTTGGCCTGATTGAAGCCTATAAAATTGAGTTGTACTGTCTCCATCGCCACGTACACATCAATTGCATACTGTTGAAATAACCGGCGGTATCTCAAAATCACAAATTCGAATCATAATATACGCGATTCAACTTTATTTGAGTCGTTGCGAAGGGTGAATGGTACGGTGTGTGCAATTTTTCGAGAAGCATGCCAGCTTTTCAAAAAATATAATTTCACGCAGGACATTGCCTGTGGGGTTAGCTAGTTTTCTTGAATTTTAGATGTTGGTCGACCCATTCGACGTGATATAATTCAGCGCATAAAAAGACAACGACTACTATGTGTATTGTATATGTGTAAGCAGAGGATGGGGAAGACCTCCTTTCTCTTAGAAATAGCAGGTGATTAGCTCTGTTATATTGCATTGATTTTGAAGGTAGCTTCACAAATACATTTTTTTTGGAAGTACGCAGTCGTTTTTCGGTTAAATGTAAATTATTTTAAAATAATTTTGTGCGTATTTTTTTAGTCAAAAATCAAACTTTTTAAAAAAAAAAGTGTGGCGCTTTCCCAAAAATCAGTTAAAAAATAAATCCGTACGTATTTCCAAAAACCCTATTTTGTAGATCATACAACTTTTTGCTTTTCTGTTCTAGGTCTCATCCTTTAGAAGAAATCGGTCCTCCCGTGGACGCCTTTGAAAAAAAAGTATGGATTAAATAATGGACTTTATCACCGCCATTTTGTAACAAAATAATAATTAAAAAATTTTTCTTCATACTTCAATGAAATATAAATTCTATTCATTTTCCCATATTCCTACAATAAATTTTGAAAATGAGTCTGTTTTTCTACCACGAGAGTGGCTTTACCCCTTAATGCCTTAATAATTTTGCCTTTTTTACGAGCCACAACAAGTTTTAATTTTTTTAACTGAGTGTAAATTAAAGCAAAAATACAAATCCAAGTTATTCCTTCTAAAAATGATGGGAAGTCCAAGCATGCTTGTGGTATTCTGCTTTGCAGCAACATGTTGCAGGCTTGTCAAATCAAATTTCATGCCAAAGTATATTACCATTCGTTCGCTGGTTAATTAATTACGACATGCTGCTGAGCGTTGAGTTGTTGTCAGCTGCGCTCCATTGAATTTATGCACGTAGCTATGATTACACACACACTCACACACACATACACACACACGCATGCATAGATGTATATGCAAATTGCGAAAGTCAGTTGTTGCAACTACAGCAGGATCTATTATTGTGCGGTGGCTGACGTCAATGTGAATATAATCATCACACGCCAGTATCTATGTACCACAAATGTATGTATGCATGTATGTGTGTCTGATATGTTACAACCACATTTATAGGTATTATGTATTATTTTTTTTTTGCCCGGGCAGTTGTAGTGCATTTTTTTTTTCAGTTACGTGGGTGTGAGTTTTGCAAAAAAAAAAACAACAACACTACAACAGCGTTGGCGACTTCATCACTTTCGCAACCGCGTGGCAAGCCAAAGTCAGGAAGGATATGCAAATTTGAGTTGGCGTGCATGTGCGCATAAATATAAACACAGTTATGTAACTCACAGCATACAAACATATGTATATACGTGTATGTCATAAGTCTGCACACGCTTTTAATGGAGTTATACAATTTTTTTCACCTGAAAATTAATATGTCAATTCCAACTAAAAAATGAAATTAACATGAAAGAGGCGTACAAAGTGCATCAGACTGTTATTTAAAAAAAAACAAAAAAAAATGGTTGCTAATTTCAGTAAATTTTTAAATAAAAATCTGCCATCAGCCGTGAGATGATTAAAAGAAAAAGTGTTGCTGCTCACTATATAACTGGTTATTATTCAAAAAGCAGTTAATAAATATTCACACATATTTTTATACACACACACACACACACAAGTATGCATACGAGTATATAATATATATATTCACGTTTTTAATTTGCATATGCATATGGTAAATATTTATGACTTGTGCAAAAAGCCTTGCACACACACACATCCATTTGTTGAACATTCCTACATACATATACGTACTATGCGTAGTTTATATGGGCAGGCTTTTGCAAGCTTTTGCATGGTAAAAGGACATTTGCGCTTAACCGTAAATGTGAGTATGTGCATACATATGTACGCTTGAAATAAATGAACAGCGTTGATCTCCGAGCTGCAGTTAAAACATATATCATCGCTACACACACACACACACACACACATACCTACAACTAATTTACTATGTTAAATACTATGTGATGTCTGCGTTCTTGACTGGTCCTAGACAGTTTGGAAGGTTTTTAAAGTCAAGGATAGATGTATAATGGCTATGGAAATAAATTTCAATATGAAATGCTAATTTTTTATGCGAAGTTATATATTGACCGTTAAAGATAGGTGAGTTGAGTGTGTTGCCTATAGTCTACAGGTCTATAAAGAGTAGCGATTCGTCTAAATTAGGACGGACCTCGAGATTACTGTGGTACGTTTGGGATTGTAGCTTGCCATGTACCAAGTAAAACAATGAATAAACTGAAATGATAGGCAAGTGGATAGTCAAAAAAAAAAACAAAAAATGAAATAAAAACAGGAAAGAAGAGCTTCCTTCGGGTAGTCTTTACACCTTTCATAATTAGCTAGTTAGTTGTTTAGGTTACTCAAACATGGGGTTCCATGATCGAGCGCTGGTTGATGCTGGAACCACTTGGTTTGTTTAATGGCATACCCGATATAATATGGATGAGTGCATAAGTTCGTGCCCGATTTCAAGTGCAAACTAAAATTGAAATTTTTTGAAGAAAGCGCTTTTATTAATCAATTATGTATTCGCCATCATGTTCGGCAATCCACTCCCAACGTTCAACCAATTTACGGATGCCTGATTCATAGAAATCGCGCGGTTTCTCGTTGAAAAAGGTGTCAAGGTGGTTTTTGACGTCTTCCACATTTTTAAATTTTTTTCCATTCAAATTGTTCTGCAGCGATCGAAACAAATGATAATCAGAAGGTGCAATGTCGGGTGAATATGGGGGATGCGGCATGATTTCCCAATTTGGCCAGGGTCGGTTTTGCAACATGTGGCCTGGCGTTGTCATGATGGAAAAGAACTCCTTTGCGATTGGCCAAAATCGGACGTTTTTCATCAATTGCTTTCTTCAATTCGACCAATTGCTGACAATACTTATTGGCAGTGATCGTTTCTCCAGCTGACAAGAGCTCAAAATAGATCACGCCTCGGATATCCCACCAAATGCACAGCAGTACCTTCATCGGATGCAATCCACCTTTCGACATCGGTTCCGCCCCTTCGTGTGCCTGTTTCCATGTTCTTTTGCGTTGAACATTGTTGTACAGGACCCATTTTTCATCACCAGTCACGAGCCGATCCAAAAAAGGTTCGTTTTTGATCCGTCGAAGCAAAGAAATTGCTGTTGACATACGGTCCACTTTGTTTTTTTCACTCAACTGATGTGGCACCCATGTATCGAGCTTCAAAGTGTACCCAACCTTTTTTAAACGACGAAACGCAGTTGATTTGTTGACGTTCAATTAACTGGCAACCTCTTCCGTCGAAATACGTGAGTTATTCGCAACTAAAGTCCTTAGAACATCGTCATCAAGCTCAGAAGGCCGTCCACTGCGAGGTTGATCTTCGAGGTTAAAATCTCCAGAACGAAATTTCGCGAACCATTTCTTTACTGTGCGGAGTGCTGGAGCACGGTCCAAATAAACTTCGCGAATATCTTTAGTTGCAGCGCCCACTGTTTTTCCTTTGCGGAATTCGTATAACATAATATGACGCATATGATCTTTTTCGTTGTTCATCTTCCATGCGTCTTTTCACTAAGCAACTCAAATCAAAATGAAGTTATTTTATGCTTGATTTACAGTTTGGACTGTCACCTTTCCAACGATATATAATATGTATATATTTCTTTCACGAGCGCCACTCTCAAACGATTCGTACGGCATCCAGCGGAATCGGGCACGAAATTATGCACTCATCAATACACTTGTTGACGCTGTAACTGCATGGCAGTCAGAGACGAAATTGCCTAGGAAACGATGTTGAGCTGCACTTAGGGTGGGGCAGTGGAAGAGGTAGGGCTCCTTTTAGTGTGGGTTTAGACCTGGTAAACAATCAACCATTGACCAGTTATTTACCATGCGCCAAATCTTGTAAAAGATCCGTGAAAAGACACACACCACCTCTTCAAAGATTTTAAGACAGCTTCGTGCCATTTTGTCTGCATTCGGTATCCCCGAAAAAACTTGTACGACTATGTTAACTGACGTTAAGGAACTCCAAAAGCTCTGGAAAGACTTCTCCGAGCCGATAAAGGCTTAAACCAGAGCGATTACTTATCGTGGACTTCTTTAATTCGTTGCTGGAGAAAATAATAACAACTGCAGAGCAAAGGTACAATCTTCTATAAGAAGATGTACAGCTGCTGGCGCTGGCTAGGTCATGTGGTCCAGATGGATCTTTAAAAGTTTTCGAAGTAGTACCTGCTGGTGGAAGCAGAGGAAAAAAATGACCTCCACTCCGTTGGAAAGACCAGTTAGGGAAGGACCTGGCTGCACTTGGTATCTCCGATTGGCGCCAAACAGCAAAAAGAAGAAATGACTGGCGTAATGTTGTAAGCTCGGCTATATAATAAAGCAAAAGAAGAAGAAGAGTTGCCTTTTTGATGGATTTGCTACCCATAATCTCAAAAATGGAAAACCTATCGATCTGACTAGTTCCGAAAAATTATCAAGCACAAGCTTGCGTACAAACAGAAGTACAAATGGACATGGCTAAATCAACTCTACTCCTTGGTCTGATCCGGTCGGTATAAAATTTCATGGGTCTATCTCTTCTTTGCGGCTGAAAAAAAAAAATAAAATCCATCGATATTCGGAGGAAGCTTAGAAGGAATGAATGAATTTATGTAGCTCCCTCCATTTATTGGAAAAACATCAAGACGCATACCACCATTGGAGGAGGACCTCGGCTGACAATCGCTTTAGCGGTTAAAAAGCGCCAATTATATACAATACATATGTACATACACATATTTATCAAAATGAATACTTTAATTTATTTCCTTAAAAGCTTTGATTTTTGTGACCCAAAAACAACGTGTACTAATCGAGATATATAAATTTTTGCCTTAATTATCGAGTCATCGAACGGATAGACTGACGAAGAGTGATTCTTGTGATATCTAATTTTAATTACTTTATCCTTTTTTAGCTGAGCAAAGCTACAAAATCGCATATCTGATATTTACACTGTGTAGTAGGGAAAAGGAAAAAGCAAAGTTGATGTAAAATTAATCCAATTTAATTTTGCTGAGGATTAAAAAAGTACTAAAATGACGGTAATAAAATCTCTTTCGTCATTAAATTAAACTATTAAATTTTTTTAATATGTTTGTAAATGAATGTTGTGCTTTCGGATTTAATTTCTAATCACTATTACAGCTATTAAAAACTGCTAAATTCGCAGAACGCCTGCAACGCTCGCATAAATTGGGTTTGTTTCGAATGCGCGTGTCCCTAAGCTTGTTGGCGCTAATGAAATCTCTTTAATTTTCTCATTAATGACACTGACGAGTGTTTTAAAATTCTGCATGCATGTAGATATAAGCAAAAGCAAAAGTGACAAAAATACATTAAACTTTTTTCAGTACACACACACACACACATACACCCAATTAAATTGTACGTAGTCATGCACTTAAAAATACATACATACATACGTACAAATGTACACATGAATGTCTCTAATTTGACCAGTGTTTTATACTTTCGCAAAACTTTTATGTATGTACATACGAATATAAGTATGTGCATACACGTACATACAAAGCAGCGTACATACATACACGCACATATACGACAACTATGCTTGATGAATGTGGTCAATTAAAATTAAATGAAAATTTTGTTTGGTTTTAAAATAAAAATGTGCAAACTCTAATGCATACGTATTTATATATATCTGTACGTATGTATTTATGTGTGATTTAGTATGTGTTGAAGTGTGTCTTAGTGTCACTAATGCTGGACATGCCATTAAAAGCAAACGAAGCGCTGCTGTTGACAGCTGTCAAAATAGTTGCGGCAGCTAAATTATGGCAAACGAGTTTGGATAATTACGAGTTGGGTTAATGCAAACAAAAATTGTGAAAATTTTTATGGTTGAAATGCCCAGTAGATAGTTTATTTTGGTGTTATTGTAAGTTGGAAAATTTTAGAAAGGCTTTGTATATCCCAAAAAATAAATCAAAATAGAACTTTAATCCAGAATGAAAATTTTAATTAATTTCGCTGAAAATAATTTTTTTTAATAAAAATATTTTTTTTTTCAATATGTATGCACATACCTATATACGTTATAGTCAAAAAATTTAAAATAAAAAAATTGTGTAAAATTATATTTTATTGGATATACCTACATACATATGTACATATGTATTTTGCACAAATATCTTCTTCTTCCCCTTTTTTACTGGCGTGGACACCGCTTACGTCATTATAGCCGAATTTATAACATTGCGCCATTAATTTCTTTTTTCGTTACTTGGCGCCAATCGAAAGGTCCTTCTCTAACTGGTCTTTCCAACGAAGTGTAGGTCTTCCCCTTCCTCTGCTTCCACCGGCTTCAAAGTTGGAGTATTCTTATTCATTCGGATCACATGACCTAGCCAGCACCAGCAGCTGTACACTCTTATAGAAGATTGTACTTGCTCTATTCAGCTCTGCAGCTCGTATTATTTTCTCCAGCAATAAGTTAAAAAAGTCACACGATAAGAAGTCACCTTTTCCGAAACTTCGTTTGGTATCAAACGGCTCCAGAGGTCCTTCCCGATTCTGACGCAGCTTTTAGTGTTGCTTAAGGCCATTTTACATAGCCGTATAAGTTTTGCGGGAATACCAAATTCAGACATAGCGGCGTAAAGGCAGCTCCTATTTGTGCTGTCGAAGGCTGTTTTAAAATCGACGAAGTGGTGGTGTGTGTCGATCATCTTTTCACGGGTCTTTTCCACGATTTGTTGCATGGTGAATATCTGGTCAATGGTTCTTACCAGGTTTGTTGAGGTCCAATCAGTTTGTTGACGGTGGGCTTTAGTCTTTCACACAATACGCTCGACAGGACCTTATATGCGATATTAACGAGACTTATTCCACGGTTATTGGCACAGACTGTGGGGTCCACTTTTTTATGGATTGGGCAGAGCACACTTAAGTTACAATCGCTATTCGAACCTTATCACTCGCAGATGCGTCTTGCTTTCCTCTTCAGTCTCGGTATCTATCCCACCCCGCACATGTTGTGGCCAATCTCAAGGTTGCGAGGTAGGAAGCCTGCTTTTTTCCACTGCACCACGGCAGTCCTCATCGTAACAGCTGTTTGTGCGACCTTTCCACAATCCAATAGTTTCGTTTGCAGCTGTACGTAAGGATCTTGAAATGCCGTCCCACAGTTCCCGTATACCGAGTTGCTGATGAGTACTCTCAGAGAACAGGAATACAAGTCGAACTTTCCTTATGTTTGTGGACGGGCGTTCTTTGATACACAGAGGCGAGAGCGTATCTTCGCTGCAACAAGATAGTAGTCCGAGTCGATGGATCCTCGGAGTGTACGCACGAGAACCATGGATACATGTCTTCGGTCTATTACAACATAATCGATTTGGTTTTGTGTTTTTCGACCTGGGGGCAGCCATTTTTTCGTGCTGGAGTCTAGTACTACAGACAACTATATTTCGGGCCCCAGCGAAGTCGATCAG
>JAWMAG010000006.1:17372500-17392500 GCA_037013455.1 Ceratitis rosa
CGTTTCTGCTTAGAATGACTTACTTTGTCTAAAACATTCAATAATTCGAGAGCTAAGTCGCTTAAGAATGCCTAGTAGCAGCTTGTCACGAGACAGCTTAGTTGTAGATATGCCATCATCGCAGGCCGCATGCTGTCTGCCTGGCACCGTTAAGTATAAAAGTTTTAATGGCTGTTGTGTTGTTGTGCTATGTTTTGTCATGCCCTCGCATTCATCCAGACATACATACAAGTACATCCGCCTATATACACGTGTGCGAATATAAAGCGATAAATCGTTCTCCTGCCGAAACATAACGATGTTTTTACAAACGCGTGGTACAGCGGGGGGTCCTACTGCCTCTGGATAAGATTATTGTGTGAAACTTTTTAATTTGTTCCTCAGTTCTTACAAAATGAATTATCAATTGCCTTGAGATGGTAGAGACGTACTTTAGGCGATATGTGATTGCACAGTGGGATCAGAAATTTAATTTACAGCATAAAAATAAAATAAAATAAAATAAACCAAATTAAAAATATTCAACAAAAAAGATTTAACAAAATAAAATGAAATGATGTACAATAAAATAATAAAATAAAAAAATAAAATAAAATAAAATAATATAAAATAAATTAATATAAAAGAAGTATTTATTAAAACTATTTTAACAAAAAAAAAAAAAACAAATAAATATATAAAATAAAATAATATAAGCAAAAAAAAAACAAATTAAAATAAAATATTAAAAATAAAATAATGAAATAAAAATGAAATAAAATAAAATAAAATAAAAAAGTAAAATAAATTAATATAAAAGAAGTATTTATAAAAATATTTTACCAAAAAAAAAGAAAAAAAAAACAAATAAATATATAAAATAAAATAAAATAAACAAAAAAAAAACAAATTAAAATAAAATATATTAAAAAAAAGTTAAATGAAAATGAAATAAAATAAAAGAAAATAAAATAAAATAAAATAAGATAAAATAATATAAAATAAAATAAAATAAAATAAAATAAAATAAAATAAAATAAAATAAAATAAAATAAAATAAAATATTAAAAATAAAATAATAAAATAATAAAATAAAAATGAAATAAAGTAAAATAAAATAAAAAAAGGAAAATAAATTAATATAAAAGAAGTGTTTATAAAAAATATTTTAACAAAAAAAATTAACAAATTAAAATAAAATAAAATAAAAAATGAAATAATTTAACACAAAATAATATTAATTAAAATAGAAAAACTAAAAAAAAGAGAAATTCAATTGAAATGAAACAATGTAAAACAAAAATGGTGAAATAAAACTAAATTAAATAAAGTTGAACAAAATTAAGCTAAATGGATTAAAAAAATATTAAATTAACTTAAATGCATAAATTAATATAGATTGCAGTAATATAAATATTATATTAAAATTGTAGCCCTGAGATTTATTATTTTTTAGCTACAAAACATATCATGCTTTTAACACCATTTCTTGTTTTTTATAATGCTTAATTTTTTTTACTATTTTTTTTTTCACTGTGCAATACAAAGTAGCTCCATAACAGTTGGTGAACATATATTCGCAGCACAAAGTCAGAAGCCCAACCATAAGGCAAAATATTTATGTTAGGTGCGCGAAGAGAGCGAGAACGCGTAGTTGCTTCGCACGCCAGCAATCTCATTAAATTGTCTTTAAATTCAATTTAAACTTTCTACCAGAAGCAATAGAATAGTAACTGCCATACAGCCGGTGCTACAGCGTGTGTCGATATTACCACTCCCTCTGCCTTCATATGAAATACGCTGAATTATTTCCCATTAGTGTGACAAATGCCTCGCAAAACATTATCCAAGTCAATGATTTTCTAAAAAAAAACTTACAATTAAACGGATTTTACGCTTGAACTCTTCAAATGAATTAGCAAACAATAAAATGTACTTTCTCTCTTTCTCTTCAACGCTGAGTGACAACTCAAAACTCAGCACACACGGTTTGTTTCTTTAGCACCTTTAGTCACACTCAACCGCATACCACTTCATTTTGTCTTAAGTGTCTACATATTTACGTATTTGTGTGTTGTTATAGATATTATATGCCATATCAACGCAAGTTGGTCGTATATTTAAAAGCCTGTCGTAAATCTTAAAGTGTGACTGAAGCGTTCAACTAAGCCCGTAAAGTCAACCAAGTCACTAAGTCAAAATTTTAGGTTGCTTGTGTTGTTCGGTGAAGTGCGGGGCGTTGTCTTTGGGGGCGGCAGTTGAGATGATGAGCTAATCTCTGATAATCTTCGTACACTTGACAGTAAAATGAACACATTAATGGGAACGGAGCTAATCTCTGATAATCTTCGTACACTTGACAGTAAAATGAACACATTAATGGGAACGATTGGGAGGATATATGGGTGACATACTAGTATATGTAAGAAGATGAACGAGGATGGAGAGAAATGGTTGGGTGAAATGGTCAGTGCCCACCCATTTTGAAGCGGCAGCATAGCTACCGAACCTTTTCCTTCGCTAAGGGACAATCAGTAATTCCTTTTCATTTTGTACAGATAAGCAGAACTTGATAGGATATGAGTATATCACCAAGAGAGTATGATCTATTTGTAAATAAGAAAACTTTTAAGTCAACTGATCTACATCTTTTCAGTAATTTGGCAAACGAATTTCATCTAATCCATCTTAGTCCCCTATGTTTATTATATTCAGTATGATCTCGGTGTGCAAGTTGTCACCTAAAACTACTGAGAAGAATCGTTAATGGCCTTCTTCAGGCTCTCTGAGATCCACCTGCTCCAATATTTGAATAGATGGCTTTTCATAGCGATAAGTCGACCGTATTTCAGTAAGAAAATATATTTTCCTGGCAGTATGTAGAATATACATTCGAATAATGCGATAAAATATTAACTCTTAATTAATTACTGATGTAAGGTCCTCATTGCATCAAGTTTCCTTGTGAATTTTTCCACATAATTCTATAACCTCCATCCTTGCATTTATTAGAAAACTAATAACCTTCTGAGAGAAATCTACCCTACTTTTGTACAATTTTTGTATTTAATCCCGCCTTTCCACTCTTAAAATATAAACTAATGTGTTATGCAACGAATGATATATATTTTGTTCATATTTATTGGAATTCCTTTGAACTTCTCAACTTTCGCTAGCAACCACAATTGATTGCAACCACATTCCTGCGAGAAAGTTCAAACCAACGGAAATAAAGTAAATATTAGTTTAGACTAGAAAATTTTAGTATTGCAGAAAGTTGGTGCACAACGCAATGCCTTCTGGTTATAAATATTTATCTAGTATTAAATTTCAAAACGAATTTTCCAGCTACTCAAGTGAGTGCCTTTGTATGTAAACACCTAAGAGCATTTCAGGCACCTCCTATCGGCCAGAACTTAGCACTTTTTTGGCGTTTCGGTAGTTAACACTCACTTACTCATCCCCTCTTTCGCCCATAGCTACTTATCTAATTACGCTGCAATTTATTCATTTTGGTGGTACTTCTTTTGCGCTTCCGAAAGTTCTTCACTCAAGTTTTATCCTTTTTTTTGTAATTTTATTTGTCAACAGAAGTGCGAAATAAATTTATAAATTCTAATTAAAAGTTTTGTTAGCAACGGCGAGAAATGCCACACCATGGCGTATAAGTAATCAAAAACGTAATTATTGAAAGGCGAAGAAGTTTCACACCTGTCAGCAACAGCAGCAGCCTATTAGTGTAGGGCCTACTTGCCTATTTTAGTTATCTTGTTAGAACTTTTTATGCTCCTTTCCATTTCAACGCTTCGTTAGTAACGTTACACTAATTATGTTTTGAGTATGCTGTTGGAGGGATTAAGCGAAAACTAGGGAGAGATTCGTGGCGCATATTTCTATTTGGTATAGTGTGGTGAGTTAGATGTATGAAAGTCAATATAAAAATAAAATTAAAATTAAAATTAAAATTAAAATTAAAATTAAAATTAAAATTAAAATTAAAATTAAAATTAAAATTAAAATTAAAATTAAAATTAAAATTAAAATTAAAATTAAAATTAAAATTAAAATTAAAATTAAAATTAAAATTAAAATTAAAATTAAAATTAAAATTAAAATTAAAATTAAAATTAAAATTAAAATTAAAATTAAAATTAAAATTAAAATTAAAATTAAAATTAAAATTAAAATTAAAATTAAAATTAAAATTAAAATTAAAATTAAAATTAAAATTAAAATTAAAATTAAAATTAAAATTAAAATTAAAATTAAAATTAAAATTAAAATTAAAATTAAAATTAAAATTAAAATTAAAATTAAAATTAAAATTAAAATTAAAATTAAAATTAAAATTAAAATTAAAATTAAAATTAAAATTAAAATTAAAATTAAAATTAAAATTAAAATTAAAATTAAAATTAAAATTAAAATTAAAATTAAAATTAAAATTAAAATTAAAATTAAAATTAAAATTAAAATTAAAATTAAAATTAAAATTAAAATTAAAATTAAAATTAAAATTAAAATTAAAATTAAAATTAAAATTAAAATTAAAATTAAAATTAAAATTAAAATTAAAATTAAAATTAAAATTAAAATTAAAATTAAAATTAAAATTAAAATTAAAATTAAAATTAAAATTAAAATTAAAATTAAAATTAAAATTAAAATTAAAATTAAAATTAAAATTAAAATTAAAATTAAAATTAAAATTAAAATTAAAATTAAAATTAAAATTAAAATTAAAATTAAAATTAAAATTAAAATTAAAATTAAAATTAAAATTAAAATTAAAATTAAAATTAAAATTAAAATTAAAATTAAAATTAAAATTAAAATTAAAATTAAAATTAAAATTAAAATTAAAATTAAAATTAAAATTAAAATTAAAATTAAAATTAAAATTAAAATTAAAATTAAAATTAAAATTAAAATTAAAATTAAAATTAAAATTAAAATTAAAATTAAAATTAAAATTAAAATTAAAATTAAAATTAAAATTAAAATTAAAATTAAAATTAAAATTAAAATTAAAATTAAAATTAAAATTAAAATTAAAATTAAAATTAAAATTAAAATTAAAATTAAAATTAAAATTAAAATTAAAATTAAAATTAAAATTAAAATTAAAATTAAAATTAAAATTAAAATTAAAATTAAAATTAAAATTAAAATTAAAATTAAAATTAAAATTAAAATTAAAATTAAAATTAAAATTAAAATTAAAATTAAAATTAAAATTAAAATTAAAATTAAAATTAAAATTAAAATTAAAATTAAAATTAAAATTAAAATTAAAATTAAAATTAAAATTAAAATTAAAATTAAAATTAAAATTAAAATTAAAATTAAAATTAAAATTAAAATTAAAATTAAAATTAAAATTAAAATTAAAATTAAAATTAAAATTAAAATTAAAATTAAAATTAAAATTAAAATTAAAATTAAAATTAAAATTAAAATTAAAATTAAAATTAAAATTAAAATTAAAATTAAAATTAAAATTAAAATTAAAATTAAAATTAAAATTAAAATTAAAATTAAAATTAAAATTAAAATTAAAATTAAAATTAAAATTAAAATTAAAATTAAAATTAAAATTAAAATTAAAATTAAAATTAAAATTAAAATTAAAATTAAAATTAAAATTAAAATTAAAATTAAAATTAAAATTAAAATTAAAATTAAAATTAAAATTAAAATTAAAATTAAAATTAAAATTAAAATTAAAATTAAAATTAAAATTAAAATTAAAATTAAAATTAAAATTAAAATTAAAATTAAAATTAAAATTAAAATTAAAATTAAAATTAAAATTAAAATTAAAATTAAAATTAAAATTAAAATTAAAATTAAAATTAAAATTAAAATTAAAATTAAAATTAAAATTAAAATTAAAATTAAAATTAAAATTAAAATTAAAATTAAAATTAAAATTAAAATTAAAATTAAAATTAAAATTAAAATTAAAATTAAAATTAAAATTAAAATTAAAATTAAAATTAAAATTAAAATTAAAATTAAAATTAAAATTAAAATTAAAATTAAAATTAAAATTAAAATTAAAATTAAAATTAAAATTAAAATTAAAATTAAAATTAAAATTAAAATTAAAATTAAAATTAAAATTAAAATTAAAATTAAAATTAAAATTAAAATTAAAATTAAAATTAAAATTAAAATTAAAATTAAAATTAAAATTAAAATTAAAATTAAAATTAAAATTAAAATTAAAATTAAAATTAAAATTAAAATTAAAATTAAAATTAAAATTAAAATTAAAATTAAAATTAAAATTAAAATTAAAATTAAAATTAAAATTAAAATTAAAATTAAAATTAAAATTAAAATTAAAATTAAAATTAAAATTAAAATTAAAATTAAAATTAAAATTAAAATTAAAATTAAAATTAAAATTAAAATTAAAATTAAAATTAAAATTAAAATTAAAATTAAAATTAAAATTAAAATTAAAATTAAAATTAAAATTAAAATTAAAATTAAAATTAAAATTAAAATTAAAATTAAAATTAAAATTAAAATTAAAATTAAAATTAAAATTAAAATTAAAATTAAAATTAAAATTAAAATTAAAATTAAAATTAAAATTAAAATTAAAATTAAAATTAAAATTAAAATTAAAATTAAAATTAAAATTAAAATTAAAATTAAAATTAAAATTAAAATTAAAATTAAAATTAAAATTAAAATTAAAATTAAAATTAAAATTAAAATTAAAATTAAAATTAAAATTAAAATTAAAATTAAAATTAAAATTAAAATTAAAATTAAAATTAAAATTAAAATTAAAATTAAAATTAAAATTAAAATTAAAATTAAAATTAAAATTAAAATTAAAATTAAAATTAAAATTAAAATTAAAATTAAAATTAAAATTAAAATTAAAATTAAAATTAAAATTAAAATTAAAATTAAAATTAAAATTAAAATTAAATTTAGAATTAAAACTAAAATTATAATTAACATTTTTATTTAAAAATAAAATATAAAAATAAATTAAGATTGAAACTAAAATGATAAAATATACCACTAATTAAACTTAAATTAAGATTAAAATTAAAATAAATATTATTAATTAAACTGGAAATTTTATTATAATTAAAACTAAAAAAGTAAATTAAAAAAAAATAAAAATAAGATTATAATTAGAATTAAGATTTAAATTGAAATTTTATTAAAAATGAAAATAAAGTTTACAATTAAAATTAAAACTACAATTTTAATTATTTATAATATAGGTAATTAATTTAAACTATTTTTTTTTCATTTGGTGCATTGAAAGATGTGCTTTTTTCTTTAAATTTCAAACAGTTATTCGCTTAGACTGTCGATTTCCTATTATATACATTAGCTTTAAGGATAGAAAAGCTTTCCTACAACCATGTTCTGTTTATTTGAAGCGTGCAGCCTGTAAATCTTTAGGTTTCGAAACTTCGTTGGCCCTTGGCTATAAAAGTGCTGTGAGTAATCGAATATTAAAATGTAACATTTTGTTTGATAAAATCCATTTTTTTTACCTTCAGCGCCATCTGCTGAATGTATTTCTAAGCAGTTCTACATCCAACTACTCCATTTTCTTTTAACAAAGTTTGCGTAAAGAATTTTTTTTTATTTTTTTACGCGAGTTTATCTTCGAAATGTGGCACTTAACTCTTTAAACACTTCCCCATCTTCACTCTACAATATCTATTGCCATGTTTATCTCATGTGCTTGATTGCGCAAACTCTCAAAACTATTAACATTTTACTCCAAACCATATGCTGTAGGTTTTCAATTTAAACTTCAACTTCAGTTTCAACCTGTTCAACCATAAAACGTTCAAATTAAGGAGACTTTTTAAAGCCTTACATGCGAACATACAAAACTAAAAGTTTGCTTATTGTGCAATGGAAATTAAAAATATTCTACGTGACACAAAAGCCAAAAAACCATTGCAGCTGCAACTAACGGTGCAGTTTGAAAATTTTAACCTCATGCACGGGATATAAAGACGAGAAGTTTATTCGTTCAGTCAAGTAAGCAGCGCAGTAAGTGCAGCACACCACAAAGGTTTCACTTTTCGTAAAGTTTTCATTTTCCATAATACCTTCTGCTGCTCTTTTGTATCTACCCTGCAGGAAACAGTAGTAGTGTTTTGCAAATTTTTCACTTACTAAGGTAGTTTGTCTTCTAACTGGTATTTTTAACATGGCAATGTGCTACAAACTTTAAATTGTTCGACTATGCATTAGCTTTGTACAAGTTATGTTGAATTTCTACTACAACAAAAATAATAAAAAAAGAAAATGAGTTTGCCTGCAGGGAAAATCGAACCGTGAACCTCACACGCTACAGTGATAACCTCTAATAACTTGGGACCATGCTGAAGATAAAGTGTTTAACGGCATTTAACCAGAATCTTTGCATACTAGTTTACTCGCTCCCTACAGGGTACTTCTATGAGCGCTCTGCTCTTTATTGCATCCGCTCTCTCTCCTTTTCTTTCTCCTCCTGCTGACGCTGCTGTGTTGACCTGCTCACGTTGCATTATATAATGGCGCACATTGCTTGTTAGCATTTTCCATTGCTTGCAATAATTTTCTAGCTTTATTTCCATTATGCTCATTGTGTAGTTAAGAGTGCTCGTAGCTCTAATGTGGAATCTTTTTTTAAATTCTGTTCTGTAACAATTTTGATTTTTTGCTTGCATTGCTGGTTGGAAGATGATAACTTACTCGCCCATTATTTCCTCATTTTGCTGTTTATGCATTTTTCGGAGAAGAGCTTGTGCCATGAGCTGTACTATGCTGTGATCATAGTCCATATAGCCTTTGCGTAATGTACCTGAAAGAATAACTGGAGTGGTTTTGTATGGAGAGTTAAATAAAGGCGATGAATTGGCTGTTTATTCTGTGTTAATTGGTGATGGTAAGGTTTAAGGATATTAAGGAAACACTAGCGTGAGATAATATTTTTCAAATATTTGCATGGGACGAGTTGTAGCGTAATAATGCAGCAATAGCCCTAAAATAAGTTAAAATAATGTTTAAAAATTTAAAAAATTTTCAAATCAAAATATTTTATTTATTTCCCTTATATCTCTGGATTAAAAGTGAAAATTAATTCACTGTAAAAACATCAAATCTCATATGTTTCGTTCAAAGCGATTCTCGTTATTATGATTTTATTTGATAATTGTTTTATTATTAACACAAATCCATACAGTCTCTAGGCATACCGCCCTCTCCGCATGCTTGTCACAGCTGGTAAGCTATCTAAAATATTGCAGAAGCCACGTAGTAGATCAACACCGCTTTATTTAAGTTGAATCTGAATACTGTAAACAAATTTTCTAACAAAAAGTTTCAACTGGAAAATGTGCCAAACTTGATTTCTCTTGTGAAAAATTCCAAAATAAAAATAAAAAAAAATAAAAAACTATTTGGCAGCGGTGGGATTCGAACCCACGCCCCCGAAGAGACTGGTGCCTTAAACCAGCGCCTTAGACCGCTCGGCCACGCTACCCACAATATCTGCCGATGAGTATGTGCCACCGGATAGATTGTTGAAGTGTTTTCTTTCAAGTTGAACAAGACTAAATTTTTGTTCATTAATTCTAGTAGAATTTAGTGTTTAAATTGTTTATGACTATAATTACATACATATAGGTAAATACCTACTTGTCCAAGCACAAGAAATATAAATAGAACTTTTTTGAAAATTAAAAATGATAAGAATGATGAAGCTGAAGAGAAGTGAAGAGAAAAATTATTTTTGGAATTTTTGTTAAAACTATTTTTAGGAAAGAAATGTTTTTTTTGTTGTGAAATAATGCTGTGAAATGCAAAATTAAAATTTATATTTTTACTACATTAGCATGCCCCTACATGGCTATGGCAAAGAATGATAAAAAGTCCTTATTAAGCATCAACTACTACTAAATATAATTTTTTTTTATTATATAAGCTTATCCATTTCGTGATTTCAAAAGTATCGGGTTGTATTTTGACATGTCTCAAATTTAACTCTCAAACCAAACACGTTTTGTTTTAGTTAAAAGACAAGCATTTATGATTAAAATACCGCCACTGTAGGTGAAAGTGTAGCCGAAGACCCGAATGTGCCTATTTCTAGGCTGGAACATTGTTATGGCACATTATGGCATATAAAGTCCAGCTCACACAACAACTGAAGCCAGCTGACCTGTCGCAGCGCCGTTCATACGTCGACTGGGGGCTTGCACAACAAGCAGTAGACGGCGAACAAGATTTTTTTTAGCGACGAGGGTCATTACTCGTTCGGGGCATACATAAATGAGTATAATTGTCGAATTTGAGTTTCCGCGAATCCTTAAATAATTGTAGAGATGCCATTGTGTACAAAGAAACTTACTGTTTGGTGCGCTCTTTGGTCCTGATGTGTCATTGGACCTTCCTTTTTTGAAAACGACAAAGGCGAAACTGTCATTGTCAGTTCGGGGCGATACGATCCTATGATAATCGTCTTTTTTTTATCTACAATTGAGGAACGTTACTTGAACAAGTGAGGTTTTAACAGGGTGGTGCCATATGCCACACAATACGAGCGAATACGAATGGTGTTATTGCGAGAGAATATTTCCCTGCCGCGTAATTTCTCGCCTGGGCGAAGTTAATAGGTTACCGAGGTTGTTGGACTTTTTTTTGTAGGGTTACGCGAAAGGCTGTACTTATCCAGATAAACCTCTAACTCTTGAGCATTTGAAAATCAATATTCGTCTAGTTATGGCAGCCCATTATGTGGCAAAAAAGGCGGGCATTTGAATAATACTATATGTATGTATATGCGCAGTATTTCACATGTAAAGCTAAGGTTCAAACTTTACAATAAAAAGGGAGTTTCACGCACGAAATTATTCTAAATGCAATTTATTTACGTTTGTTTTCCAAACTGCAAAATGGGTAATCCTTTATTACTGATCTAGCTACATATTTATATCCTCATACTATTTTTTGTCAATCTGTTGGTATTCCGTTTCCGGGTACCTGGACCATTTTTTGCATTGAGAGTACAAATTCATACAATTCGTTCTCAAGAGAAGGCTCCATCTGCATGTTGTGGAGGATATGTATTGGAAGCTATTAGATATCATTAGTCAACAATAATTGGAGAGCAGCAGTGTCTGCATCTGACAGCAGTTTGTTTTTTGCCTTTTCGAATATGTCCGGATTTGCGTTGAATATACATGACTGATAAATCATGCAGAAAGTGGTTTTGACATTTAAAAAGTGGTGATTTTAATGTCGAAATCAAAAAGCTTCTTGGTCAATCCAGAACTCGGAAAATCATTGAGAGTGACCTAGCTAGCAATTTTCGTTCGCTTAAAATAATTTGAATTTATTCAAAAGCAAAAAAATTGGATGATACGAGTTGAAGCCGAGGATGACAAAAGTCGATTTTTCACCCGAAAATGCTTCTCGTAAGTCATCATAAGAAGGACAGGGGATTTTCGCTCCGGATCGTGATTAAAGATTATAAGTGGATATACTACGATAACCCCAAGAAGTAAAAAATACTATGCTAAGCCTGGTGAACCCATTTCATCATCCTATACATGGACGACAAAGAACAATATCCACGGTTGAAAGGTCATGCTCTGCATATGGTGGGACCAGAAGGGGGTGGTATAGTATGAACTGTTAAAGCCAAGCTTTGGGATGCATTGCATGAAAAACAACCAGAAACGAACGAAAGGTATGACGAGGTGATTTTTTAACATGACAATGCTCGGCCCCACCTGCCTGAAATGGTGAAAAGCCATCTGAAAATCCAAAACATATTCTTTCCGACTACTGACTTTTCCCTCGGATGAAAACCGACTCCACACATCCACATCCACAAATCGCACATCACAATTTGGAGGAGGAGTGCGGCCGGAAATCGCATCAGCAGCTACAAACAGCTAGCCATATATACACCATTCCCTACATTGAAATAAATGTAATAATATATTATAGGTATATATGAATGTATGTCTATTACATAAAATCCATGTACCATTATACTTATAATAATTCATTGTGGTCATCAAATAACGGTTAAGAGAATTTATGTAGGAGCATGTCATCATTAATAAAAAAACATGTAGCAAAATGGCTGTTGAATGAGAGCAGATCGCTGGAGGAAATGACTTGCCATAAATATCGCGTAAATATCAATGAGTGGGTATTTTATATACAAAAGAGGAAACAAAAAAAAAAAAAACAAAAAAATAAAATATAATTATAAGGAAAGTCGAAAATTATTCGATTTTTTTTCATAAACACATACATAATATTATTATTAATGCAAGATATATCTCTAAAGTGCAGATAAAGCGATGTGGAGAGGTGGAATGAGCTGCATAAAGGGTAAAATAAATTTCAGAAAGCGCACTGCCCCTGCTGAGCCTAAAACACATGCTGAAGTCATTCTATGCTCTCATGCATACATACTCATATAGGTATGTATATGCACATAATGTTTACATAAATATCACATCAAAATATGCCGAGAAATTTTATATATTTACTAAGATCATAAAACGTGCTCACGTGCGCTACTGGCATTTGTGAGAAGTGAAAAGGCTAACGATTATGTTACAAACACACACACACACACACGCCTTGTGTATGATAAAGCTTTGTTTGTTTTGTATGTATACGCGTACATTTTTATATACTCGTATGTACAATGGAATGTTGATAATTTACAACTTTGTTCTTATTTTTGAGCCTCTTATATTTGCGTTAAAATTTTACAGACCAATTTTTGTTCTTGCTTTA
Source organism: Ceratitis rosa (assembly GCA_037013455.1). NCBI lineage: Eukaryota > Metazoa > Arthropoda > Insecta > Diptera > Tephritidae > Ceratitis > Ceratitis rosa. The sequence continues at coordinate 17,385,281 of JAWMAG010000006.1, forward strand.
AAATTTAATTTAAAAAATAAAGGTCATTTCAAAAACATTCTAATTTATATCTTCTTATATATTCAGTCGTTTACTTACGGCTTACGGTAAACTGTAGGTTCCTCGTTTGTTGGAAAAACTCAAGATGGACAGCACAAGTTGGAGGAGGAGTTCAGTGGAAAAAACGCCTCAGCGGTTACAAAGCCCCAAAAAATTAGTATGTACATACATACATATAAGCATAATAGTAGCACCCCCGGTCCTAGAATATTTCAAAAGTTTTGATTATGTTTTAAGAAATGTACCAACGCATTCCCGAATCATTGAATCTCTATCAGGATCTTTAAATAATTTTTTATGCTTCCTTTCAAATTTAAGAACGATCTGTTAAAATGGAGACGAGCAAACGCAAGATAGCTGAGGGTAGGTCAGACGAAATTCCATCATCAACGCCAATACAAATATTCTGTGAATGCCAAATTGCGATTACACCGTCTTTAAAGACTATTTCTAAGTGGTTCCGAAAATTCCAGACCGGACATTTTGCCGTAGATGACGAGTCCCTAGAAGCTCGACCAAAATCTTCCACTGATGACGTCGCTGCAGCTCTACTTTTTACCATACATCATGACAACGCGCCAGCAGCAGTGTGGAAGCTGAGATAACGAGTAATTTTATTGTGAACTCTGTGTGCGAATAAATACCATGTGTGTTAGTTGAAATTTGCCGGTTTTTTCGATAAAGAAAACATTTAATTTTCAGAGGAATCTCAAAATTTTTTTTATTCATAGTATTGATCATTGGTTTCTACACATTTCGCCCATCTCTCAGGCAAATTATGGATACCATTCCAAAGACTTTTTCTCTTTCGAGGCGAACCATTCGGCGAGCCATTTTTCGACTTCTTCAAAATTAGCGAAGCACTGATCTGCAGAAAAAGAATATTATTTGAAAAAAAAAAAATATATATAAGCATAGGGATATAAATGCCAAAAATACATGAGATTTTCCGAATTCATGCATTATATAGTACTTCTTTAGAAAATCAAAATAAAATTCTCAAAATTAACGTGTGTTAAAAAATTTTATTAAAATATTTAGACTTAATATTAATTTAATTAGTAGTGGTATTTTAAAGGCACATTTGTTTTTATTGCTTCCAAAATAGGTGTGATTTGTGAATAATTTTTTATATGGTCTCCTTTGGCCTTCAGTCTATGTGGGAGGGAATTATAAAGCACCTGCAGGTAATTTTTATTGATTTCACTGTACCAGACTTCTTAGATGAATTTCCCAAGGTCTGGGATAGTTTTCGGTGCTTTCTCTCGAATTTTTCGCTTCAATACTGGCCAAACGTTTTCAATGGGGTTCAGGTTAGGACTGTTCCCAGGCCATTCTAGAGATTTTATCTATAAAGAAGAAAGGAATTAAAGTATTAGAAAATCATAAATTTAATTCAAAAAAAGTATGCATGACTTACAGAAGTTGCCCGATGACAAGGTGCTGAATCGTCCTGAAAAATTACATTTGGTGCAGTTTTTTAGTGCAAACTATAAGGGATTACCTTTTACTATACCAATAAATATTAATAAAATTATTTAAAGAGCTATTGACGAAAATTTAGGAGATTCCACACATAGTTCACCTTTAAAATATATATCATATGGATTTTGGATATATCCTGCCAATACATATATGTATACTACAACATGCCAACTACTAACGTGTGTATAAACGATAAAATGTCATCACTAGAGACACACATGTGCAAATATTTATATTATATTATACACAAATATATATATATTAAAAATAAAAATGTGAAGCCCACTGCATAAAATGATGATAATGAAAAGCATCCTGCCGAGCAAAATTTCATCTCATGTGACCGCTTCAGCAGCGGGGCGGCACAAAAAATTGACTATTCGCTGGGTGAGCAAAGCATGAATTTTGAAAATCACAGGAAAAAACCCATTAAATTTTATACTTAATATGATTGCCTCTTAAAAAATATGACGCGCTGGCGCTGAGGGGGCATTGTACAATTGCGATACCGTTATTCGCGTACGCTCACTTCCTGTGCGCCTTTGTTGAGCATTTCCTGATGGACAATGTTCGTCCGTGCAACACATATATGTACGTGTATGTATGCGCGTACTTATGAATTTTGTGTATTTATTTAATTTTTCATTTTTTGTGTAATAAATTTTAAAGGCATATACACATATACATATATATATATAGAAGTACATAGCTTTATGTGCTGGTTATATAGATATGCCATAGATATACGTGTATGCTATGCTTGGTATTGTATACATGCAGTTGTACATTTTTATGTGCATAAAGCTATTTGTGTGCTTCCAGTTATGACATATGAAAAATATTTCATAAAATTTCATTGGTCTCGCTGGCACAAAGGCAAATAAATAAAAATTTCACTTCTGTGGTTACTGCGGGTGCGTGTGTTTGTTTTTGTATGGAATGTTGGCAACTTAAAAATTTAAAGAAGAATTTTCACGAAACGAAATTTATAAAGTTTTTCGACGAAATACAAAAGATGATTGCGGCAAAGTTTTCCTAAAGTAACCAAAGAAGTAGTACCAACAAATAGACTCAAATCGTCGGGCATGTTTTTGTCCAACAAGATTCTGCGAAGAAGCTGATACATGCACCTTATCAGTTCTTCACCACCGTATTATTAGGATTTTCGAGCATTATCGCTGTCTGCGAGTTTCTCACTCCACTTTAATTCTCGGCATCTATCTAACCCTTCACGTACTGTGGTCGAATTTTCCAAAATACGTACTTGAATTACGAGTAAATTTTCAATGAAAAAAATTTAATATCAGAAATAAGTTACTTTATGAAATAGAACCACTTATGGACAACAGTTGTGTACTAAAAAAAAATTCGACAATAAAAATTTCGTATCTTTGAAAAAGTCTTTGTTAACAAAGAATAGCGCGAAATAAATTAAAAGTTTCGCAAGCAGCCATCTAAGGTAATTAATCTGGACTGTTAACCGCCAGAGACTATTAACAGATTGGCACAACATATTTAATGGTGTAATTAAAATTTAATCGCGCGAACATAAATTAATAATGCACACATACACACAGACATACACGTACACAGATGAATTTGCTGGAAAAGGAAAATAATTACTTGCTACACTTGTTATTGTAATTTAATGTGTTGTATTTGTAATTTAAGATGAAATTCGGCAAAAGAAGAGAAATAGAAAATAAATTGAACATTACAACAACTTAGCATTTCACATGACTTTGAATAAAAATGCAATAAAGAGAAAAGTTTATTTGTAAAAGCAATCAAAATAAACGCCTGACATCGTGCTGTGAATCAATTACTTTGACTATTTCAATATACAAAGGAACTGTGGTTGGCCCATGAAGGTGCTAGCGAATGACATTGCGACCAAACACCTGAGAGACAAGCAAGAAATAAAAGAAATAGAGAAGGCAGGCAAAAAAAAAAAAATAATTGAAATAAATGTGGGAAGAAGTTTTGCAACCGGTGTTGTTGCTAATTCCACTTAATATCCATTTTGTAGTGCCATACACTTTTCTATACATAGATACATATGTACAGGGTATATATATGTATATGATGTGCTATCTATATATTTAAATAAAGTCACCAAGTCGATGGTAAAGCGAATGAATGGCAACTGCAGTCAATAAATTGATGATAATAAATAATTAATTTAAGTGGCAGCAAATAAACATAATTGTCGATACGAGTAAGAAATATTAATAGCCCTTTAAGTATACAGGGAGCGTAGTGAAACCCCGAGACATCAAGTCTGAAGGTAAAAATCCCGAGAGACGTAAATTTAACACTAAATATCGACAAATTGAAATGCAGAAACAGACCGATGCAAATATCAACCAGTTGAAAGAAAACATAATCTTGACAAAAAAAAAAAAAATCGACAGAAAACTTCCCGGGAGTATAAAATTAATTAAGCTTCATGCGAAATTTTTTTATTATTTTTACATTCTATCGAGATTACATATCTTGAGCTGACTAAGTTAGTTAAATAACGCGATGAAGAGCTGAAAAGGTGCATACATCAGCTTTTTGGTGTCTTCTCTGTGTGCTCTGCTCAATCAATGAAAAGGAGAATCCCACGGACTTCGCCAATTATTGTGGAATTAGCCTCGGAAATATTGCACAAAAGGTTCTACCGAGCATATTGCTTGAAAGAGTAAATCCCACCGTCTACAAACTGATCGCGTTATACTTTGTGAAAAATATATGAGGAAAGAATCACATTTTCTTCGATTTTAAAGCTGCTTCGACAGCAAAGTAATTAGCTGTCTCTACGCCGCTATTCTTGCAAAACTTATACGACTGTATAAGCTACCGCTGTACAAATTATTCCTCGAGCCGTTTGGTACCAAACGAGATTTCAAACAGGGAGACTTTTTATCGTGCGATTTCTTCAATTTGATGCTGGATAAATAGACAAGGCACAATCAAGGCACGAGTACATTGATATCATAGGTCTTAACAATCATGCCGTTAGTTCTGTCTTCTCCAAGCTTGACAAAGAAGAGAAGCGTATGGGTCGGGTAGAGAACGGAGACAAGACGAAATATATTCATTCATCGGATTCGCGTCTTAGCAGCCACGTCACTGCTGACAGCCATCACTTTGAAGTCGTAGATAACTTCAACTAACTTGGTACCAGTATTAAGACCACCAACAATTACACTTGCCAACAGGTGCTACTTTGGAAGGTGCTACTTTGGACTGGTCACTCATCATTGCCGTCTTGCGAAAGCGCTCCAGTTATGAAGGTATTCAAAGCAGTACCCGCCGCCAGACACACAGGAAGAGGAATAATTCCATGCCTATGGACCAAACAACAGAAAAAAGAACCGAATCGCGTAAGCGGTGCTCACTCTAATGATGAAGAGGAAAAATCACGTCAACTGTTTTATTCCTAAACCTTATTTTAGCCTTGTTTTCTGGTGTTGATTTCAGAGATCCCTACACACATAAAACTCATTATAATTCCCCGGTATTTAGAGATTAATTGTTTATATATTTTCAAACAGTTCAAGAATGGATTGTTATATACAAATTTTTAGTGGAAAAATAAAAATTTTTGTATGAAAATTTTAGCATTTTATAATTGTATATTTGAATCCTTTTGCTTTTTCGAAGAGTTGATGCAAAAATTTCCCTTGAAACCTTGTGTTATCTGTACTTTGTAGGCTCAGTGTTTTGCTTTGTAAAGTTGGGATTGTGTTTTGTCTGAATTTTCAAAAATTGTGAAATTTCAAAATCGGGATTATGAGCTGCGCCAATATTTTGAAAGATATATCAAAAATAAACCAGACGAAGGGCCCATTTCACATGACTTTTATTCAAGAGCTGTAGCGTACTGTAGACGAAAAGCTCCATTGCTCCAAGAGCCATAATTTATTGATTACACGCGCTGTCTTCCTGCAGCTATACGACATATTAATTGATGAGAAAGCATTTTTTATATGCTTTCCTTGAACACCTTTCCGTCTACACGGCGCAATTTGAAGTCATTATTTGTGTAATGATATCATGTCCGCCGCTTAAGTATTGTTTATTCATTTATGGCTCTTTGTCAACTAACCAGCGAAACGAAAGGAAAGAAACGACAGAAAGGGTGACTTGGTACAATACAATAAAAACCATCGCCAGCAAACAAGCTAAATACTCGTACTAAGTAGCTATGTGCATGGCTACACATACCATAAAAGGATGGTGAGACAAAGAATGAAAGGCAAATCGCAAAAACGCTAAAAGCAACAGGCAATAACAGGAAATCGCAAAAACGCTAAAAGCAACAGGCAATAACAGGGCCAAACGACAACAGTCACGGCTGTGGTTGTTGTTGTTGCTGACAGTTGATGTCTGATGAGTGGCAACTGACGGTTTATGGCGACCACAAGTCCACAATGTCAACGAGCTGTGCGGCTTGGGCACGATCTTATAATATTTCTACACTTTCGCAGGGTTGTTTTTGCCAATTTGAATATTCAATTGAATTTCGGAATATAACGAAATGTCTTTGAAAAAGCTTTGAACGTTTCATTTTGCAACTAACAGTATTATTTGCTTGAGTTATTGAGCAGCGCTGCTTCCACCATCTAGTACTCTCATCTCTCGCACTAGCTCTCTCATTTTCAGTAAATATTCCATCAATATACAATACATTGGTTTGTCTAAGTGTTGTCTGCTGTTGTATACATACATACATATATACGTGTACATCACATACATTGTTGCCAAATTTCGCTGAAACTGTCGTTAGGCATTATAATTACAACAATTACATGAAATTCCAAGAAGAATGGCAGTGTCTCGCCAACTTATTTAGCAGATAAATTACTACTTTTCATTTCTCGGCCACGAAATTCTCAAACGATGAGTTTAATTTGGCAATTTATTGGCCAGCAAACGCAATGAAATGTTATTATTGCCGAAAATCGTAGCAATAACTCTTGTCAAAATGTTGTTATTAGAAGTAATCAAAGAAAAGGAATATCTTAGGGAAATGAAATGCGGTGGATGTGAGAGGGAATGTTCCCATAGGAGCCACCAATTGTAATTCTATAAGCGTTGCTGTGGTAGGAGTGGCAACGTAAGGGAATCGAGTGCTCATTGTTTACATTGGATCGGATTTCATGGTTGATAGCATCAAGTAATTGGCAGCGCAGTAGTCAATTTTGTAGTTATTCTTTAATGTAAGAGTATTCGATGTTCATACAAAGTGTATGTGCCAGTTCACAGTGCTTTACATGAATTTTTATTCACTTTTTGCTTCCTTGCTTTGGTATTTGTAACATACAAATTTTCCATTTAATTACATGCTCCGGAAATTAGATTTCCTACTATAGCCCGGGGAAAATATAATAATTGCAAATATTTCCAGAAGGCTAAGGAAATCTATTCAATAGAAATGTCTTCAAATAAAAAACCTCTTAAGTTATTATTATCGCCTGTTGTAAAGAAAATGCTCAAAAATTTGGTAAACAAGTTGGAAGCAAAAAGCTTCCTCTAGCTTGCTTAATTGCAGCGTAAAAGCAACACGTAGAAATGGCGACCCGATTTCCTTGTCGATAACGATGAAAAAATCGTTCGGTAACTGGACTAAGATGAAGTTAGAATAACAGCTACTACCTTGAGGCATAGCAAAGCGGCAGTGAGAAATGGCTTTCCGGCTGAACTAC
>JAWMAG010000006.1:17400000-17497500 GCA_037013455.1 Ceratitis rosa
GGAAAAGAATGCAAAAGACTATAAATCTTGTTGAGAAATGGTGGAGAAAGATTTCAATGAAAAGAATATGTTTGTAAAGAGGCTTGTAGGAACTCAAAATATAATCTGGTAACACATAGACCATCAAAATATGCCGCACTTTTGGAAGGAACAGTTACACATAATATGTAATGTGTCTGCCCGAAGATAGTGATTTTGAAGATATCCCACCTGAGACCAACAACACATCATGATGACCTCCATTCCTGCGCCACCACCGCATTAACGTCACACCTATAACTAAAATAGACTAGGCTAGCACTGGGCCTGTCAAAAGCTGTTGAAACGGTCAGTCATGCAGTATTACTATTCCTAAATACCATCACGGTAGAAGCAGTTGATCTTAAATTACCTGAGTGGTCGGCAGTCATCGGCAGTATTTTGAGATTACAACTCAAAGCACAGTGAATTCCGCAAAGGGTTTCGAAGGATGGTGTCTTCGTCCCGATATTGTTTAATTTTTGTATCTCGAAGCTAGCTCCCTGATCTCTTATGTCGATGACTGATAAATTGCTATCTCTCCGACCATTTAACAGAAAAACGCAGGAAAACACAGTGAAAATCACTGGGATTCCGGATCATACGGAAGTAGAAGGTATTGAAAGGGTAGATGAGCTGTCTCGCGCTGGTGCCGCCACCGATTTTCTAACCTTCGACTGCCTCCGACTTTTCAAGCGCCGTCCAAAGCAGTCGACTATGGAGAACACTTAAGGTCTTAGGAAACTTCTACCGTAGGACCTACAACCAAATTATTATGACCCAATTGTTACTAACTTTATGCAAACGAGAACTTAGTATTCTTGTGGGTGTACCTACCTCTCAGATAACATCTCCATTAGTTAGGTAAAGTGGGATCGGTTGAGTGTAGAGGGTGCAAATAAGACGTTATAACTTTCACGGTTCCCCTAGATACAACCTTAAGGAGGTGGGCATACTCGTACACAGTTGAAAGAACTTAAATCAGTATATCAATCGATCGAAATGTTCGCGAAAATATATTTACATTCTGCGGGAGAGCCCAATGAGCCTACACTATGGCTTGGGTGCGACCGCTTGCAGTCAAGTACTTAACAACTCCTTTCAACCAACACTGGCACAACTGGAGGTCTGGATACTGTACCAGCCTCAACTTCTACATATCAAGATTCAGCCCCCGACATACTTTGTACTCGTATGTGTACTGCATGTGCTATGGGTCCTCACGCCACGCTAACCACCTCTTTGCAAACCCAGTAAAACCCTCTCATCTAACATCACTATGGCTTAAAATCCTATAAACTGCTCGTTTCTTAGGCCTTCAGTTAACTAACCTCGGCAATATCAACTGATTTTTCACGCTCCTAGATGGAGCTTTGTTAGCTTACCGGGATTTTAGTCTTAAGAACAGATAGGTAAAATTAAGTTATATTTAAATGTAAATGAGCCAAGCGGGTTTTTTTGCGTTTCCTTAATGGATTACTAACCCACACAGCACCTCACTTGCAGTACGCGACATTTACATCGTCCGCAGCTCAAAGCAGGTTAGTAATTTCTTTCCGCTTGACTTCCCATTTTTATAACAAACTTTCATTTTATTTTTGGTGTAAAGCGATAAATTTACAAAGCCATTAAAATGGTATGTAATTAAAGCTGCAAGAAAGTATTTTTAAAGCATGAGAGTTAACAAAAAGTTCATTTCCAAAATTAGATGTGCTCACTCACATTGTACGAAAGGCCATATGAAGGCGACAAGTTCAGTGAGCATTATACAGCTTTGGCCAAAAGTATTAGGCACCCCACTAAAATACGAGTATTCTCAAATGTGGCTATCAAAGTTACCACTTCTTTTTGTAAATGTCTTACATGGTTGTTTAACTGTTGATTAAACGAATAAATTGTGTAATATTAAAAGTCATAGCACTCTGGGTAAGCTAAACCTAAAAATTGTAATGTTTTAGAAATTCATAAAATATTTTCGCATTTAAAATTTGAAAGTGAAAGTGTAAATTACATTTAGAGAAAAGTTATCAATCTTATAGAAACAGTTCATACTTACCGAAATGCCTAAAAAAAGTGAAATTAGTTAAGATGATAGAGTTAGAATTCAAGTTCTAAGTGAAGAAGGTGAGTCTCAAGTTGAGATTGCCAATTTGGTGGGATGTTCGCGGTGTTGTGGAGACGAAATCCCACAATAAGAAACCAAAAAGTGGAAGACAGCGTCTAACCAGTAAACGGGAAGACCGTATACTTATACGCGAATCTCTCAAGGATCGCAAAAAATCTTTTTCTGCCCTTGCAGCTGCCATTCCGGATGAATTTAGTAAACCAGTTAGTGCTCGAACAGCTAGAAGAAGACTTCTGGAAGCAGGTTTAAAAGGATGTAAAACCCGAAAGAAGCCGTGGCTCTCAGAAAAAAATAGGAAAACTCGTTTGGAATGGGCTTGCCGACATCAACATTTCACGGAAGAAGTTTGGTCGAATGTTCTGTGGTCTGATGATTCAAACTTCGAGGTAAGCCTAGTTAAGATCGACTTAAAGTATTGACAGCCATAGCTTCTTGCCCTAGAGCAATTTTGAAGACATAATACAAATCTTATGAAAACATTATTTTTTCTTTTCTGCAGATATTTGGAACACCTGGTGTGACGTTCGTTAGGCGACGGGTTGGGGAAGAATATCATACAGATTGCGTAGCAGCATTATGATCTGGGGCTGCATGGCTGCTGATGGTGTCGGCGAAATGTTCGTTGGCGAGGATCGCATGGACAGTCAAAAGTACATAAATGTATTAGAAGCTGTTCTTCTGCCTTCATTAACGCACATTTTCGGTGATACTAATTTAGACGGGGCTCAATTTCAGCAAGACAATGCTCCATGTCACAAATCAGCGACTACGATACGTTGGTTTAGAGATAACAACATTGTTTTGTTAGATTGGCCTGCACAGTCTCCAGAACTTAATCCCATTGAGCACATGTGGGCTATTTTAAAACGCAAGATTAAGGAACACAGTGTAACATCAAAAACTGCCTTAAAGAATGCCTTAATTAACGAGTGGTACGCTATAAGTGCGGACGAATATGCAAAGCTTGTAGGCAGCATGCCTAAGAGAATAGCTGCCGTTATTAAATCGACTAAATATTAATTTCATTATCACCAGTTCATTGTATTTTCACTGTTTTACTAATAAAACTTCATTACTTCACTTGTTAAAACAAAAAATTAGTGGGGTGCCTAATACTTTTGGCCAAGGCTGTATACTCGTATATAATTGGTGCTTTGTAAACGCTGCAGCGATTTTCGGCCGAGGCCCTCCTCCAATTTGTGGTGTGCATCTTGATATTTTTTCCAAAAAATAGAGAGACCTACAGTTTATCTTAAGCCAGCCTACGAACGGCTGTTGGGTTTTTTACGAGGAGCCTTTTATCATGTCCGAAATACACTCGGTGGGGTTGTCATTCCTTGCCGAGGGGCGACCGCAATTAAAAAATTTAACTAAATTTTTAATTTTTTGGATCTTAGTACGACACCAGGATTTGAACTGAGCCTTTCGAATGGCAGTACGCAATGTTAACCACTGGGCTATCACGGCCGCCTGTGAGTATTAAACAAAAAAGAAAAGAAAAAAAATTAAAATTTTTATTATGAGAAACTTTAAATAGAAAATTAATTACGGATGGTGTCTAATTTTAACTCTAAAATTAATAATATTCTATGCGTACATAGATATGCACATTGGTACATATGTATATACATCAATGTGCTTAATGTATGTAAAGCTTATTTCAGGCATTCCGGTTCACCCTTTCTTTCTTACTAATGACCCTGAAGTGTTTTTCCGAGTTTCAAGCGTAGCTTTTTCAACTTCATAATAAATGCTTGTCAAGAGCTGGGTAGAAGTGTTAATATAAAACTTTAGGTGCACGCCGAACAAGTCATTTTGTATGTCAATAATGTTCAAGTGTAAGAATATAGAAAGTTCATATTGCACGTACAAGTAAACTTTGAGCCACTTAAGCAGCTGGTACATGCATATTTTGCATATATGTATATATGTATGTATGTGTGTGTGTGTGTGTGTGTGTGTAAGTTTTTTTACAATATGAGCACTGGCAAACCATTACAATGAAAAGTTATGGCAATGCTATACATATGTATGTGTTTCTGCTTATACGAGCATAGCAATTGCTATGTGCATACATATATATATATACACTGCATAACCGCACAATGTAAAAGAAAAAAAAATATAAAAGCAAAATCGCGATAAATACCAGTAATGGCAAAGAGCTTGTACTTGCAACTGCAACAAGTTGTAAATCTTTCATCAGCAGTTTTCCGACATTTTTCGCTCGCTTACTGTTGTGCTGTTCGCTCATTGTTTCGACAGGGTTGGGTGATTGCTGCAACTGGTTGCGCTGTTGTGGACAACACCTGTCGTGTTGTGTTTTCATTCTTCTTTTGTTTCTATATAAATTTAAAAATCGAGAGAGCGAGCGCTGACGTCTCACTGAGGCATGACTTAAAAATGCATAAAGTGCATAAATAAACTGTGTTTGGGGCGAATTCCATTTTATGAGGGTAAATAATGTATAAATAAGACAAACCTACAAGCCTTTACCATTGGCTCCGCTTGACTTCCACTCTGTTGTATCAGTGCGTTTTGTTTTGATTTCGGTTCGACTTTTGGTGTGCAAGAAGAAAAATTACTAGAACAAAAGTTTATAAATGATTTAATTTTAAATTATATTGGCTATCTCGGCAAGTTCTTAGACTGCTTCAGTGAAAATTGCTGGTTTTCAAACTCCCCCTCCATGATAGTGCTGGTGCTGCCGACCTCAAATACGCTGCATTGATCAGACAGTGTAAAAAAATGTTTGCTGTGCAGATTTCCTTGGGAGACTGCTCTACTTACTCCTCAAGCTTTGTGTCATTTGAATAGATTTAAAGACTACAAGCGTGGCATAATTTCAGATCCTCTGCACTGGGGGACAGCTACAGTAGCAAGGCCTTACTCAATTCCTACTCTTACGTTCGCATTGCGCACCCTGCAAAAGCGAACAACCCTTGCGCAAGATATGCTAACCTGCCCGCATGGAGCTTTCAGTCACGATTAAAAGAGGAAGAACTTCAGTGACACCACTCAAATATATTAAGTTTAAAGGTTCGTTAAAGTCTAATTGCAGCGTCTGTTAACCAGTGGTGAAGGTTGCAAGCAGGCTAAGACCAACGCAAGCTATATAAAAGTTAGTAAGATAAGTTGGGTGCGTGACCCCACTCTTAGTGACGACCACTGAAAACATATAAAAGGACTTTGCTCGAAAAGACCGGATTAAACTCTTTGAGAACCCAAACACTTACCATCTCTTTGTTGATTTTAAAGCAACCTTCGACAGGAGTTAAACAACTCCCAATGCTTCGTCTGGACCGGAAATTATTTTTCCCGAGCTGTTCGATACTAACCGAAGTTTCAAACTACGTGACTTCTTATCGTCTGGTTTATTTAATTTATTGCTGGAGTGAATAATAAGAGCTACAGGGCTGAATAGGGCAGGTAAAATCTTCCATAAGATTGAACAGCTGCTGGCGTATTGACTTTATTGGCCTCAATAACCGCGCCGTGAGTTCTGCTCTCTGCAGTATTTGATATGAAATCGAAGCATATGGGCTTGGTAAGAAAATAACTCCTCTTGTTAAACACAGTCGGTGTATTTACGGCTTGGCTCCTACGTCAGTGTTGACACTCATATTTCAAGGTCATATCGATAATCTCGTCTATCTGGAAGCCAGCATCAATACCCAGAACAAGGTTACCCATAAAAATCAAAGCATTATTAATCCTGCTACTTTGGAATAATTAGATAATAAAAAAGTAAAAAGTTGGGAGGTTATATCATATGGATTATATCCAGATGGATTAGTACATTCCAGTTTTGAAGATATTAGGTGCAGCGGTGCCCAATCTAGGGGCTGGCATGATGGGCCGATCACGAACAAACTCTTCAACTCTTTTGGAAAATCTTGAAAATGCAACAAGGTAAAATGCAAGTAATGTAGGGGAGTGTGCTTATCGTTAGACAGCAAGTCCTTATTATCTACGACCCTCTCTAGCAAATTATTGTTTATACTTAGAGATCTCAGACCAATCGATCTGCTCTTGGTGCCTTTATGGAATTGAAAACAAAGACTATTATTACTCGTGTTCATTGTAGAATAATTCTTTGTAGTTTTGCAAAAGGAATTTAATCTTTGGCTGGTACCTTGTATGGGCTGAAAGTTTTAATTGTGCAATTCTTACAAAACTGCTGCTACTGCTGCCTCTAAGTAAGTCCACTAAACTGGGAAGGTTACCACTAAAGTGAGTGCTTAATGCTTGTTATATTGTTTCCAGGAACCATTTCTTATCAGGACCCATTTTGACACCAGAGAAGCCTTAAGGTGTTTGAGTTAACTTATTTGCCAAGAACACATACCTTTTCATTAATATAGGAGTGAATAGTGCCCATTTTTGATAGAATTATACAACTTGAATTTGTTTAACCAATTTTCTTTGAAATAGTTTAAGCACATTTATCTTATATGTATGGTGGCGGTATCCGAGTGGTTAGAATTGCTTACTGCCATTCGGAAGGTTCGGGTTCAAATCCTGTTGTCGTACAAACATCCAAAAAGCTTTAGAAAAATTAACTAAAATAAAAAAAATTAAGCTAAACTTTCTAATTGTGGTCGCCCCTCGACAGGGAATGTCAAACCCTCCGAATGTATTTTGGACATGAAATAAAAGCTCCTCGTAAAAAAGCCATCAGCTTTTCGGAGGCAGCTTAGCATAAACTGTAGGTTCCTCCATTTGATGGAAAAACATCAAGACGCAAAACCACAAATTGGAGGAGGAACTCGGCCGAAAACACTTCAGCGGTTACAAAGTGCCAATTATACGAGGGGATTAACAAAAGTACGGTCAGTTGGTGACTGCCAATTTGTTTTCGTTAAATCTAAAATTACCAAGTTCTTTGCAATTGCTTTATTAGTCTTCCTTTCAAATTTTAGAACGATTGGCTAAAACCACTAGAAAACGCAAGATAGCTGAGGATTACTCAGACGAAATTCTCTTCGGGTTTCGGCGTAAATTACAGCCAGTACAAATATTCAATGAATGCCAATTTGCATATGGAATGATTGCAACATCTCTAAAGGCCATTTCTAAGAAGTTCGGGAGACTTCAGACCTGGCATTTTTCTCTGGTGAAGTCCAAAATTGACGAAGACCCACGATTGATACAATAAATGATTGTTAATGAATTGGGCTTTAAAATCATGACTGTATCGCGAATATTAAGTATGTATCCATGGGTACCACAAATTTTAAAAGAGGCTCGAATGCATTTTGTTCAATTTTTCCTAAACAAATTCGAAGATGGTCAGTCTAGCAACTTTATTAAAGTCATTACTAGTGACGAATCTTGGTTCTATAAGTACGATCCAGAAACCAAACAGCAATCTAAGGTATGGGGCCCAGCAGGAGCAAGCCCACCCGTAAAATCTTAGCAACAAAAATTAGCAGCAAAAGTAATGATGTCAGTTTACTTCACCCGATCTAAAATTGTAGCTGCTATTCCACTGGAAACGGGTCAGACGGTAACTGCAAAGTGGTACACCGAAGAATGCTTACCAAAAGTCTTCAAAAATTTGTTGGAAAACAGAAAGAAAGAGGATTTGCGGCTCTACTCTTTACATCATGATGACGCGCCATTCCACACTGCTGAAACGAGTAATTTTATTGCGATTTCTGTGTTCGTGGAAATACGTCCAGCACCATATTCCCCGGATACAGCACCTTGTGATTATTGGTTATTTCCAAATATTAAAAAAAATTGAAAATAATATCTCTTTAATAGCAATGAGGAGATAATTAGTGGGGTTAATGCTGAACTTGATAAGCTTAGAAAACAAGATTTTGAAAACTGTTTTCAGAAGTGGATCTATAGGCTTAAGAAATGCATTGAAATCAATGGCGATTATGCAGAAAAGATAAAAATGGACAAAAATTACGAATAAATACAAAAATATTTTTTTTCCTTTTTCTGGTCAACTTACCGAACCCTTGTCAATCCCCTCGTATACACAAAAATATACTTTTATTCGAATGATATTATGATAACTTTGCCAAATAAAACTTAAAAAAAAAACAAAATACAAAACACTTACGAAAATTAATAAAATACAAATTAAGTTGAGTAAAGTGCAAAAATATTCAAAAGCAACAGTTAAAGTTATTGAAACTTTTACCAAAAACTTTCCAAAATGATTGCCTCCTATTGTCTTACACACCAGCTACACCAAAATGCCAATAATCTTAATTCGTTCGAGCTAACTTTGATAAGTTAATAAAATTTATTTTCATAGGAATTATCGATGTTTAACTTAATCTGAATAGAACGCGAACATTTTGAAGAGCAACACGCCGAGTGAGCAAGCGAAGACCAACAAAACGAAAAAAATAAAAAATAAAGTTATCCAAAAAGAACACCGACACTTATGCAGAGTCAAGTAAATAAGTGCCAAAAGTTTAATCATTTTGTCTAATCAAATTTTCTAGACAAATATTTGAAATTTTCTTACATGAATTTTGGACTTACGAATCATATAAACAAATTAAAGAGATTATTTGTAGTCGAGTAAGAGTAGGCGGTTTTAACTAAAACTTTCAATTCGGAATGTCAATGAGATGTCAACTTCATTATACCCCTCTCGTAGAAGGCTTCGTCCCTATTTGCAAACAACTCGGAGAGCCAATTTTTACAGGCCTCTCTTGAGGCCAACTTTTCACCATTGAGCTTGTTCGCCATGAACAGGAAAAGATGGTAATCACTTGGTGCCAGGTCCGGACTATAAGGTGGGGGCATTAGGACCTCCCATCCGAGGTCCTGAAGCTTCTGGCACGTTACCCTGATAGAACACAATTTGGCCTCTGTTGACCAAAGATGGCCTCTACTGGATGAGTGCTGCCTTCAAGCGGTCCAGTTGTTGGCAGTGGAGGGCCGAATTGAGCGTTTGATCATAGGGGAGAAGCTCGTAGTAGCAGACTCCTTGCCAATCCCACCAAACACACAGCAAAACCTTCATGGCTGTCAATCATGGCTTAGCCACCGTTTCCGCCGGCTCACTGCGTTTCGACCACGACCGATTTCGCTTGACGTTGTCGTAAGTGATCCACTTTTCATCGCCAGTCACCAAACGCTTCAGAAATGGGTCGATTTTGCAGATGGAAATTCGGTCCATCATGTTTTTTGCGTTAGTTAGTGTTATTACTCGCTGAATATTCAGGGATTTTTATAATGCCCCAGCAAATTTGAAATTAAAGTAAAAATTTAATTTGGATACCCACATCAAGATCCCATGGTTCGAGACACGATGGAAGAATTTGGGCTAAATTTTAGCTGAAAATAAAATTGGCGGGGACTAAATCTCAACATATTGGTGTTCCAGTTGACGATTCAGGCTATCCCAACTCTTCAATATTATTAACTAAAATTAGGGTTTTATAACCATTAGATAACGAAGGGTTAGCTTCCCCCTTTCAGTTAATATATTTTCTAAAAACTTATAATATAATTATGCGTCTTCAGTTTCACATTACGATACATACTAAAATCAAGCCCAAATTCCGATCAATATTCGAAAGGCTTCGAGTTGATTTGGGTACAGCGAAAAATGTTATTGTTGTTCATAAGTATTTTTCAACAATCATCACAGGTAGTCCAATTCTGTTCGCATTTGTTATCCTATACAAATAAAGGGGTTTCCAATAAGAGGTGTTATTTTGAATATCCTGCTATTCGGGTAGATGCCACCTTTGAAGTTATATTTTTTTTACTTTTGAAATGGGAAAACTACATCAGTAATAAAGATGGAAAGATACACCCTTCCAAAACGCACTGAAATGATAAAAATGATGAGACGGTTTGTAAAACTCAAACATTTTTCGATCGTCGCACTTTGTAGGGTATTAATACAGATATTGGTGGCAAAAATTGAGTTGTTGGGGAAAGTTATTGATGCGAAGAATAAAAATCTGCACATCGCTCAAGAACAACTGAGAGTATTGCTGGCATTTTTGTCCATTCCTCATCGTTCTTAAGAACTTGACATTCCACAAACCTCAAAATACCACATTTTGCATAAAGACTTGGGTCTTAAGGCTTATAAAGTTCAATTAACACAAGAAATCAAGCCGATCATTAAAAATGTTGTGTCGTGTTGACTGATGAGGCCAATAAGCAAAACTGTCACATCTAGGGTTCGGAAAACCCAAGATTTATTGTTGAAAAGCCTTATCATCCCATACGTGTAACTGTTTGGTGCTTTTTATGGTCCGACGGGTTCATTGGACCTTACTTTTTTGCTGGAGCAATAACTATTGCGAATTGATTGCGCTATCAAGAGATGATTAATGATTTTTTATGGCTGGAATCAGAGGGTATTGATCTAGACAACGTTTACTTTCAACAAGATGGCACTACGTGCCACACAAGCAACGTAACCATCGATCTTTTAAGGGAAAAGTTTCCAAACCGTATCATCTCTCAACAGATGATCGCTATTGGCCATTGAGATCTTGTGATTTAACACCTTGCGAGTTCTTCCTTTGGGACCACGTAATAGATAAAGTCTACGCCAACAGGCCAATGTCGATTCATGACCTCAAAGATGGAATGCGTGAAACTATTCAGGGCATACAGCAGACCGTTTGCGATTTGGTGATGGAAAATTATACGGTCCTGTAAGCTTGCTTTTCCTTTATAAATGGCATATCTACCTCTTTACACTGAAATGAACATCCTATCATTTATCGCAAAAAATGCGATTTTTTTTATTTGATTATAAAAAGAACACATCTTATAAAGGGTGGTTAAATTTTCAAGGTCCGATATTGATTTTGAATAAAACACAAACTATTTAGGAAATTATTGAAGTTTTGTTTTATTATGATATATTGGTATTACTCAATTATATATGTAACAAAATATCGGCCAAATGAGCGCCGCGACCTCGGCGGCACACCTCCATACGATGGTACAAATTTTCGATGACGCTGAGGCATAATGGAGTTTCTATGCCGTTAATGTGCCGAATTATCTCATCCCTTACCTATTGAATTATTGCTGGCTTATCGACGTACACCTTTTCTTTCAAATAACCCCAGAGAAAAAAGTCCAACGGTGTCAAATCACATGATCTTGGGGGCCAATTGACATCGCCATTACGTGAGATAACACGGCCATTGAATTTGTTGCGCAAAAGAGCCATTGTTTCGTTAGCTGTGTGGCAAGTGGCACCGTCCTGCTGAAACCACATATCGTCCACATCCATATCTTCCAATTGTGGCCATAAAAAATTCGTTATCATCTCACGATAGCGAACACCATTCACAGTAACTGCCTGACCGGCCTCATTTTGGAAAAAATACGGCCCGATTATGCCGCCAGCCCATAAACCGCACCAAACAGTCACTCTTTGTGGGTGCATTGGTTTTTCGACAATCACTCTTGGATTCTCATTCGCCCAAATGCGGCAATTCTGTTTATTGACGAATCCACTGAGATGAAATGTGCCTCATCACTGAAGATGATTTTCTTCGAAAATTTTCATAATAAGTCTGGATAACTTTAACACGTTGTTGGATTGTGTATCTCTCCATGGTTCAAATTGGGTAAGTCTGAGGCAGAGAAATGTCAAATTAAATTCGGAAAAAAACTTGGCGTTTAGGTGTGGTTCACATTCAACATCGGCCCTTACAATTTAACCAGCCTTTAATTATAATTTCATTTATGGCTCTATATTCTTTGCTTACGACCGAGTGATATCTATAAAAGAAAAAATAATAATAATAATTTATTTTCAAATGCCTGTAGTATGTTATACAATATATACATACCTATATGCAAACCTATATATAGAAATTAAATAAAATCTACATAAGAAGCAATTGAGATAAGAAATTTACTCATTCGAGTTTAGAAAGTGAAACTCATATAAAAATGTCACTGCGGATTACAATAAATAATACATATTCAATATCGTTTCCTATGTCACCTTTGCTGTCACAACAATAACGGCAACATTAGTTTATTTACCACTTATCTAACCGTATAGAGACAAGGCAGTCAATCAAGTCGCAAACCGTAATATTGGACGGTTTATTTGTTCGTATGTATATATGTTATATTCGCATGTGTTTGTATGCTATAAATGGTTGTGTGACAATCTATTTAATTTAGTGCCTCTTTGAAGTATCTCGTAATTATGTGTAAATAAGGGTATTTATATGTACAGTATATGTATGTATACATATATACGAAATACATATCTATAATAAACTACTTACTTCAATTTCCCCTATTTTTTGCTTCTATTTATGTTCTTTGCCATTTCTAATTGTTTGTTTTTATTGTCATCCTTTAATTAGCGTAAGTATGTATGTTTGTAGTTATAAAAGTAGTTACGTTACTACTTACAAGTGACCTTGATGTCGCGTCGCCATGACATACCATAGACATGGTAATTTGATAGTCTGAAAAACGAATAGCTTAAGCGGGCGTACTTACGAGAAACATGCACGCATACCTGTATGTATATACATATGTACTCGTGGAGTAAAAATAGAAAATTTAGGTTGTTAGTTGGAGCTTGATATTGGTTAAGATAGGTCAAAGATCTTTTTTTTATACTAAATATATAATGGGTGTTTTCATTAGACTTGTGGTTTTCAAGAAGAAAATAATGTTTACAATTTAA
Source organism: Ceratitis rosa (assembly GCA_037013455.1). NCBI lineage: Eukaryota > Metazoa > Arthropoda > Insecta > Diptera > Tephritidae > Ceratitis > Ceratitis rosa. Next base: position 17,412,813 of record JAWMAG010000006.1, read on the forward strand.
TGTTATGGCCAAGAATTTTTATTCTAAGGACAATAATTTGCCTATATGTTCTGGAAACAGTTGCGGACAATTTTTTTGCCACCTTTTGTGGCAATATTCTGTTCCAAGATGTTAATCGTCTCAGGCCTATCTGCGTAGACAAGCGACTTCACATAACTCAAAAAAAAAAAATAATAATGCAGTGTTATGAAATCGACTGATCTTAGAGGCCACGCTACAGGCCATGATAATGCGCTCTCCAAAAGTTGTCTTCAATAAATTTTATTTTTTCGTTGGCTGTATGACATGTAGCACCGTTTTGTTGGAACCAAAAGTTGTCCACATCAACGGACTTCAATGCAGTTACGAAAAAATATTTAAACATGGTTCCATAGCATTCCCCATTGCTCGGCTTCATTTCCTAAAAATATAGATCAATGATTCCCTCTGTTCATAGAGCACTCCACGTTGTCACTGTTAGACATAAGACAAGTGTCTGATGTGAAGTCATAATAAAGTTGAGCTTTGGGATACTGAATTCGATCCGGATTAACCCGAAATCACTTAAAATCATTTCCGCAGTTATTTAAGACTTTCCAAACAATTGCAGATCAGTTTGACTTCAGCTATGTTATGACATATTGGCAAAACAGTTTTAGCATGATTTCAAACTCATCCACTTTTGACTCGGAACCAATTTGATTGCATACATATTTTTTCTTTTTTTCCGTGTCAATTCTGTAAACTTAAATCATTTTAAACCAGACAAATTTAATTTTGAAAAATAGGATTTTACATGTAGGTATTTTATCGGTTTGTTTCGAGGTAAAATTCATTAGGATTCATGTACGTTGAGCTAACAAAGCGAATGAAAGAAATGTGTGTCAAATAGGAAAAAGAAGAAATTCTAGTAAGCAACGAAAAGCAGATATTTGTTTATATACCTACATATGTATATATATACTTAGTTATAGTTGCTTTGAGTGCAATGCGATTACAATAGAGTATTTGTCAAAGTTCATAAAAAGCAATGCCGTTAAAATGCGGAATGGCAGGAACATATGTTCCAGGATATTCACACATATTACTTAAATATATTCAATGGTATGAACATATGTATTTACATATTTATGGTACATACAAAAACATCCGCTAATTTATAAAAAAGCGCTACTTGCACATCTATGTACTCATATGCTTGTATATGAATACGTTTATGCTCTTGTGCTTGTTAAACGCAATACTTTTCAGCAGCCCATTTGCTGTCTTTCCCATGGAATATACATACGTATGTATTTATATACGAGTACGATATATTGCACATACAGCCACAATGTACATTACCTTTCGGAAGATCTGGTTTCGAGTCTTGGTTCGACCAACATCCAAAAATATGGAGAAAAATTACGGTTGCCTTTGGGAAGGAAATGTCAATCCCTCCAAGTGTATTTCTGACATGAAATAAAGGCTCCTCATAAAAATCCATCGGCCGGTCGAAGTTTGAATCACTATTTTTGTAGTAGGTTTTTATCAATTTAAACACGTTGTGCGGTTGCTAAGCGTTCCATTTTCATAAATTCCCGACTCTTAGCTAAGCTGAGCAAAACATAATCGGTTAGCCAGTTAGGTTTGAGAGATGTCAAAATAAAATCCTTGCACTTTTGGAACCACGAAATGTATAATCCTATATGAAAATATTGTGCATACTTATACATATTAGCGCATACTTTCGTCAGACACAGCAAAGAATCCCAATAAAAAGAAACTATTGGATGAGTGCATAAGTTCGTGCCCGATTTCAAGTGCAAACTAAAATTGAAATTTTTTGAAGAAAGCGCTTTTATTAATCAATTATGTATTCGCCATCATGTTCGGCAATCCACTCCCAACGTTCAACCAATTTACGGATGCCTGATTCATAGAAATCGCGTGGTTTCTCGTTGAAAAAGGTGTCAAGGTGGTTTTTGACGTCTTCCACATTTTTAAATTTTTTTCCATTCAAATTGTTCTGCAGCGATCGAAACAAATGATAATCAGAAGGTGCAATGTCGGGTGAATATGGGGGATGCGGCATGATTTCCCAATTCATCTCCTTCAGTTTGACCAGGGTCGGTTGTGCAACATGTGGCCTGGCGTTGTCATGATGGAAAAGAACTCCTTTGCGATTGGCCAAAATCGGACGTTTTTCATCAATTGCTTTCTTCAATTCGACCATTTGCTGACAATACTTGTTGGCAGTGATCGTTTCTCCAGCTGGCAAGAGCTCAAAATAGATCACGCCTCGGATATCCCACCAAATGCACAGCAGTACCTTCATCGGATGCAATCCACCTCTCGACATTGGTTCCGCCCCTTCGTGTGCCTGTTTCCATGTTCTTTTGCGTTGAACATTGTTGTACAGGACCCATTTTTCATCACCAGTCACGAGCCGATCCAAAAAAGGTTCGTTTTTGATCCGTCGAAGCAAAGAAATTGCTGTTGACATACGGTCCACTTTGTTCTTTTCACTCAACTGGTGTGGCACCCATGTATCGAGCTTCAAAGTGTACCCAACCTTTTTTAAACGACGAAACGCAGTTGATTTGTTGACGTTCAATTCACTGGCAACCTCTTCCGTCGAAATACGTGAGTTATTCGCAACTAAAGTCCTTAGAACATCGTCATCAAGCTCAGAAGGCCGTCCACTGTGAGGTTGATCTTCGAGGTTAAAATCTCCAGAACGAAATTTCGCGAACCATTTCTTTACTGTGCGGAGTGCTGGAGCACGGTCCAAATAAACTTCGCGAATATTTTTAGTTGCAGCGCCCACTGTTTTTCCTTTGCGGAATTCGTATAACATAATATGACGCATATGATCTTTTTCGTTGTTGATCTTCCATGCGTCTTTTCACTAAACAACTCAAATCAAAATGAAGTTATTTTATGCTTGTTTTACAGTTCGGACTGTCACCTTTCCAACGATATATAATATGTATATATTTCTTTCACGAGCGCCACTCTCAAACGATTCGTACGGCATCCAGCGGAATCGGGCACGAACTTATGCACTCATCCAATACTTATATGCCATATAAAATAAAATATAGAAGAAGAGCCTGTACTCCTGCATACGTGTATGCGTATATTAACAAATCGATTGTTCGAAGAAAAAGTTCAATAAACACGTGTGGGAATTTAATATTTCGCTTTTGCTTTTCTTCTTTTACGCTTTTGCTTCATACTCCTGCGTGTATTGCCTTAGTTGCGTATACGCCCCGTGGGACTGAAAGAATTTCACATGAGACTGACAAGCATGAGCATTGCATATAAATATATGAAAATATATACCTATAGTGATGAAAAAAATATGAAAAAATAGCCATAGTTTTGAGACATGCGAAGCATTAGTTGACAAAAGAAAATATTTTTAAAAATAATTTTATCAAGAGTATTATTATTTGTTATAAGTGTTTTTTTTTATATCTCCCACGTGATATACAAACAAAAAAATATTTCAACTATTTACTCCTTGTGTGCGTTGTTTATTAAACTTTGTATATAGTATATACAACACCAAATAAATATTTTTCTATACAACAACAACTGCAGCCGTGTGAGTTCATATGTGAAAGTAGTTTGAAATTATTAAAATTTAATGTGAGTATCAGCCTACTTATAGCCGCCAGTAACGAAAACACTCAAATTTAAGTCAATAACATACAAGAAACACATAAATTATAATATGCATTTTGACTTTTAAAGGTGTATATGAAGTTATGTGTATACTATTCTTATACTTGTACTTGCTTAAGCTCAAATATTTACAAGCGTAATACTTTTACCTGGAGAAATATTCACTAATGCTGCGATAACATTACAATTTAGGGATACCAAGTACGGTGTAAACTTATTTCTACCTCTGCTTGCCTTACCTTAATAGATATATAAGTATGGAAATGTAAAGAAATATATATCGTTTTTGTAGAATTTAAGTAATAGTCAGAAGTTAAGGTGACAAATAATTAAATAAAAATTATTATTATTATTAGATGGAGGAAGTGGAGGAAATGTCTTCAGGAGCTCAGATATACGTACGCTTCGAGGTCCAAAAAACGACGAAAATCACTATCTCGCCCTAACAAACAACAAATAAAACCATCAGACAATCAGGCGATTATGCACTCGACTTGTACTCCTGCTATCTGAGAGCACTAATAATCATCTCGAATGGGACTTTATGTACTCTACGTACAGCCGATTTGATCAGGAAAGCCGACTTTCAGTGAATACTGCCTACTTCGATACGTTGCGGTCGACCACAGCACGAGTGGGGTGGCACAGCTAAAGAGGGAAACGGAACGCATTTGAATAGGAAGGAAGAGGATGGCTATCAAGTGAAATGTTTGAAAATTCTATAGAAAATGTGATGACGTAATCCGCAACCACAATCGATGTCGATGATATAGGCATTCCATAACAGGACTATGAAAAAGACAAAGAACCATAAAACGGCGTAATCCATAAGAAGAAGTAAACTGCAGTCTTTTCTCTTAAGTCATTTAAAAATAGTTCAAACGAATACTATCGTGTGACTTTCTCAACTTAATTCTGAAAAAAAAAAACTGTTCGCGTTTTGGTTCCTATATTGCTGTTGAGAATCATAACTTTGATAGATAATTTTGTCTACATTGAAGGTTTTTTTTTAAACTTACTAAAATTTAGAAAAGCACCAAAAGCGAAACGAAAACTGATGTGAAAAATATCGATAACCCTAATACTAATTAGGGTTACTAATACCAATAATTTATTACTTATTCAAGTATTTTGTAACATCAAAAAAGCTACTATTAATAATTGTTTAAAGCTTGACCTTTTCCAGTGTTCCTTTGGCTTAAATATTTAGTTATTAGTAAATTCTTTAAAATTATAAACATTTGGTTTGCCTTCAGGTGTTTGCAGTGTGTGCATGGCTATGAATATGTTAAAGCGGAGGAGGAAATAATCAAACGAGGCTATTTAAAGTACAGAATTATTATCACTCGAAACTGATAAATTTTGTACATTGAATAAGAGCGAATTATTGAGATGTTAATGAACAACCAATCTTCTCTATGATAAGGGAAAATTAAATTGTCTGTGGTGAAAGGAGATTTTTAAAGCGCTGCTCCAAAATAAGTACTGACTTAGAGGTTTTTCATGAAATAGATAAATTTTTAAAAAAGAATAACTGCTTCAAGTAGTATACTCTTCGATTGTGAGTGCGTTATTTAAGATTCGAATAAAAATTTCGTAGATATAGCCTTTCGAGAATAAGCGCTCTATGTCAGGTCAGTTCAGCGCTCTAAACTTTAAACGCGTTTTTCTCAAAACTGTGTTCTCAAAGTTTGTCAACAGATATCGAAAACTACACTCAAGCGGTTTTGATGGGTTTTCAGATATAACTTCGAAGTATGTATTTTTTTTCAATCCCAGCCAGTTAAAAGAAAAATGTTGAGCAAATTTTACTAAAATATGCACTAAGGCCTGTCAAAAATCCAATGTTCACTTTCTTGTTTTCCTTCGCCAAATTCTAGTTTATAGTATTAACTGAAACGTGATTTTGTTTTCACTTCGGCTGAGCCTGTTTTGAGTTCTTACTGTCAATGCGTATGTAAATTTTTTCAAAGCGGTTACCGGAAATAAAGTCACAGTGGTGGAGTTAAGAATATTTTGCTTTGAAAATTTCAGTAATTCCTTTTCGAATTTATATCTTTAAGGCGCAGAGCCACTCTAGAGATTGAAAAATAGACTCTTTTTCAAAAATTTATTGTAGAAATATGGGAAAAAGAATAGAACTTATGTTTAATCTTTTCATTGAATATATATTGAAGCATAAAAAAATGTATTTTAATTATTATTTGTTACAAAATGGCGGTGATAGAGTCCATTATTTAATCCATGTTTTTTGTTTGAAAGGCGTCCACGGGAGGACCGATTTCTTCTAAAGGATGAGACCTAGAACAGAAAATTAAAAAGTTTTATGATCTACGAACTAGGGTCTTTGGAAGTACGTACGGATTAATTTTTCAACGAGTTTTAGTGAAAGCGCCACACTCAAAAAAAAAAAAAATTGATTCTTGACTAAGAAATACGCATTAAATTATTAAAAAAAAAGGCTTACACTTAATCGAAAGACGGCTACATACTTCCAAAAAAAAAAAAATTTTTTTTCAGATAAATGGATGCAATAGGGTCCGATTGACGCATTTATTTCTGAAATTAGAGTGATAAAATTTTAAAACTTAAAACCGAAATTACTGACAATGACGTACAGATATAGAGTGTGAGCAGGAAATATTCAAATTATTTATTTATCAAATCAAAATGAGAAAGTAAGGGGGAAGGGCAAGCGGTGCACTCTAAATTTATTTGACATCCACTCACACTCTCCCACACATTTACGAAAACTGAAATACAAACGCAATAGAAATGAATACAACAACACAAACAAATATAAGCAGAAATAGAATCCTTGATAAACTTCCTTACAATAATAACAATGCAAAGAAAGGGGCTGAGCGAAACATGAAAAGGACTTGCAACTTTTTGACACAATTAAATTATGCAAAATTTCAAGCGGCTAAAATGGATGACACTTTGTAAGTCAACGCTCTCACGAAAGAGCTTAAAAATGAATGAAGTAGGAATGCTGATGGAGAAGTTGGGGATGGACAGGAATAAATCACAATTCAAGTGGGGCGCGCACAAAGGATATGAGAGAGAGAGAGCTGACGTTCAACTTTGAATTGGTATAAAAATGAAAATAATATGGATGTGATGTGCTGTGATGGAATGTGAGAGGCTGTGCTATTTTACGCTTAATTAAAGGTGTTTATGGTATTATCAAATTTTCATAGCCTCTCATGAGTTGATGAAATTAAAGCAGTTAAATTTAGCAGCTGAAAAGTGTGAAAAGGATTTAGGCAGGCTTAATAATATCGCAGCAGCAAAAGAAAAGGTTTTTATTAATTTTATATCAAAGCTTTGCATTAATATGAGAGATTTTAGAGGTTCGTTAAATTTGTTGACGAAAAACAAATGAAGTGTAATTTAAAAAAAAAAAACAAAAAGGAAACAAATAAAAAGCATGAATTTGATTAGCGAAGGGCCTTTAATTTTCTTGTTTTAAAGCATAATTTCTTTTGCAGGTATTATAGTAGTGGAAATCTGATCCGGATCTAAGTCATTGAGGTCACCTAACGGGAGATCCAAGAAACGAGTAGCTTTGACGAGTTCGGACCAGATGGAAAGGTAGGTTTTGAGCGGCATGAAAAGGGTTAGTCTCACATCATGCAGGACATACGTTTGGTCAAATCTGCATAAATAGGAATTATATCAAGATATAATATCTAGATCCAGTATTTCCTCGGGTCTCTTGAGACAACTCGAGCTCTTGGTCTATAATAGGCGGTGATTGGATTCCGAGAACGCCGTGCGCTGGAAGAGAGTTCAAAAAAGTATTAGCGGGCTCTCGGTGAATGGCTTTTAAGGTCCAGCCATTTTTGTATATCGGGCTGAATGGGATCTGTGCAGTTTATTACTCTCTCCCTTATGTGCCTCAAATAAATATCTGTTGGGGTGCTCCCGATGATGTGTTGCGAGCAGTGTTTCTCTGTTTTTTATCCAGGTGCTGTAAGCTGTGGTTGTCGTGCAATGCAGATGTGGGAAAGGTCGGAGCGATATCAGTTTATTTTCGAATGTAAGCTATCGATATCTTAGCCAGACCCCAAATGGAGCAGTCATCGGAATATGAGTTCAATGAAACGCTCTCTGGTAAGTGAGGACACCAACCTGTGGAACTCTTCGTTTAAACTTACGGGGTTCTGAAATTTGACCTCGAAACTCTATGATGGCTTTCGATTACTCGGGTAGCCCATAGTCTACCTCTTCAATCTCAACGACAATGAAGAATCCTCATTGACCAATAGTAGAAGTGAATAGTTGACGGTGATTGTGTGAAGGTTTTAGCTTTGCTGATAATCTCCTTTGGGAGCGCCGCGCTGGTGCTTTGTAAGAACTTTAACTGATGTCTATAATATCGTGACAGGTGCTGAATCGTAGATTTACGTGGATTTATGTGGAAATGTCACAACAGCTCATGACCATTGGCTTGCCAGATGTTTTTCAAGAAATCAGAAAAGCTAACCGAGAAATCACTAACCGAGGATCACTTTTTATTACGACTAGACGAGTTCCCTCCCACACATCCACTGATGGAACTGTATTTTTGAGCACTCAAAACATTGATTTGATGTGTCATACATAATATAGTCCTGATTTGGACTGAAAGTTCGATGTTTTTCGATGCTTGAAGAGTCGGTTGATCATGTTTTGGAAATACTTCAATCGGAGTGCCAAAAGTGCCTCGACAATTGGTTCAAACATATGCAAAAGTGCATAGATCCCTGCAGGAAAAAGGTATGCAGAAATTCTAATTAAGTACTAGTATTTTGAAGACGAAATCACACTTGCTTTTTTAAACAAGAAATATACTAGTATTTAAAGGACAAAAATATACTAGTTTGCATAGACTTAAATTATTTGGTATTTCCGTGTCAAATCTGGTCTTGCTCACAAAAATTCTAGTATATGAACTAGTATTATGCGGACTAGTTTCCTACCAGTTTGTCGTTTTAGCATAAAAAAAAAATAGCCAGTCTTATAAGTAACTAGAAGCTTCGGCTACACATTATTACAACAACACGGGGGACAACAACAACAATGACAACCACATATTATTATGGTTTTTTATATTTTGTTCAATTGTAAACTAATTAAGCATCAGATACATAGATCGATATCTGATCGAATTAATGAGAATTAATAATGTACTAAATTTCAAGTGAAGTGAACCAGTGAAAGGAGTTTTTCCAAACCATTCTCTGTCTACCTGAATTCATACAAAAAATTCACTAAAATTGTTTCAACTGTATAACTGGTATATATGAACTGGTATTTAACTAGTATGCCGCTGATGCATAGAGTGACAATTGACAGTTCGTTGGACATTAGATTCTAGTCAACACCTAGCATTTTCCCTGCAGGGATCTTAATGGAGAATATTTAATACAATGAATCAATGATTTCATTCTAAATACAAATTTTAGTTATCTTCTGAGTCTACTAATCTTTATGATAAAAGTGACTAACATTTGCAGCTATGGCGTGCTTCATGATCATTTACAGTCAATTTTATACCCATTGTGATTTAAGTATTTCAAAAGAAATAACAAAAGAAAGTAGAGAAGTAAAATGAAAGAAGAATTCAAGTTTTAATATTAAAAAACAACAAAAGACGACGCTCTCAGCTGAACACATTTTCAAGCTCCACGTTTATTGGGTATTTGTGTAACACATTTTTTTGTATTTCTGTTGTTGTTGTATTGTGGTAACATTTACATTCACATTTGTTTCGAATATTAACTGCTGTGGTATTTCAAATACACAGAAAAAGACAAACAGAATTTTTAATTTCTGTACGTATATATTGATGAATCTTAAGGTAGTTAAATTTGCGAATGTACGAGTATCTAATAGAAAATCGCTCCAGCGGTTACAAAGCGCCAATTATAAACATATATATATATATTGACAATTTTATATGTTGTGAAAATTTGTACAAAAACGATTTAAAAAAAGTTTCTTGTAATAAATATGAGCGAGTAATTATACACTCCCTTACTAATTAATTTCTTTCTTTTAACGTAAGAAAAATTAATATATCAGAAATTACCTTAATTTCCTACTTGTCATACACATTTATCACTGCATTTGAACCCACTTTTCAGCACACAAACGTTACAAGGATTTTTACACACAAGAGACAAATTTCCACACAAATTCCATTTTTGCGCCAGGACACACCCAGCGGAATCAATAAACCATTCAGTCGGAATGTGTTTTCAACGAATGACATATTCGTACATATAAATTCATACATATGTATGTCTGTATAATATAAACATGTATGATTAGTATGTGGATGGGAGCTTAGAAATATAGCTACTGTGAATGTTGCAAAATCATAGCAGAAATTTAAATACAAATATAAGAATAGTAGGGTAGTCCAAAAATATATTGTACCTGAGAACCCATCTGTAATAATTCCTTTTTGGGTGCTCAGTAAAAAACTATTTTTTCTAAATATATATTTAATATCAAATGTTGTAATGCTCTTTGACGCCTACTATTTGTTGATTTGAAATTTTACATTTCTTAATTAATTTTTCCTAATATCAATATTAAGAAATGCTTTACGCAAAACCTTTCTCTCGGAAACTACTAACACCAACTCATCAGATATTGTCATTGTCCATGCTTCCGCACCATATAGCAGGACGGGAACGATGAGAGACTTGTAGAGTTTGGTTTTCGTTCGTCGGGAGAGTACTTTACTTTTCAATTGCCTGCTCGGTCGAAAGTAGCACCTGTTGGCAAGAGTGATTCTGCGCTGGATTTCAAGGCCGACATTATTATTGGTGTTGATGCTGGTTTCTAGATAGACGAAATTATCTACGACCTGGAAGTTATGACTGCCAACAATGACTGTTTGTGTGATGACAGGAGATATTTCGTCTTGCCCTCGTTCACTACTAAAGGGTGGTTAAATTTTCAATTGCCGATGTTGATTTTGAATAAAACACAAACTATTTAGGAAATTATTGAAATTTTATTTTATTATGATATATTGGTATTACTCAATTATGTATGTAACAAAATATCGGCCAAATGAGCGCCGCGACCTCGGCGGCACACCTCCATACGATGGTCCAAATTTTCGATGACGCTGAGGCATAATGGAGTTTCTATGCCGTTAATGTGCCGAATTATCTCATCCTTTAGCTCTTGAATTGTTACTGGCTTATCGACGTACACCTTTTCTTTCAAATAACCCCAGAGAAAAAAGTCCAACGGTGTCAAATCACATGATCTTGGGGGCCAATTGACATTGCCATTACGTGAGATAACACGGCCATTGAATTTGTTGCGCAAAACAGCCATTGTTTCGTTAGCTGTGTGGCAAGTGGCACCGTCCTGCTGATACCACTTATCGTCCACATCCATATCTTCCAATTGTGGCCATAAAAAATTCGTTATCATCTCACGATAGCGAACACCATATCCTTGCTTCTTTATCCAGTCTGGAGAAAGCAGAACTCACGGCGCGGTTGTTGAGGCCAATAATGTCAATATCATCGGCATACGCCAGCAGCTGAACGCTCTTATGGACGATTGTACCTTCTCTATTCAGATCTGCAGTTCGTATCATCTCCTCCAGCAATAAATTAAATAAATGATAAGGAACCACCGTGTCTGAAACCTCGTTTGGTATCGAACAGCTCGGAGAGGTCCTTCCCGATCCTGACGGAGCTTTTAGTGTTGCTTAACGTCAGTTTACATTGCCGTATAAGTTTTGCGGGGATACCAAATTCAGACATAGCGGCGTAAAGGCAGCTGCTATTCGTGCTGCCGAAGGCGGCTTTAAATTCGACGAAGAGGTGGTATGTATCGACCTTTTTCGCGGGTCTTTTCCAAGATTTGTCGCATGGAGAATATCTGGTCAATGGTTAACTTACCAGGTCTAAAGCCACACTGATAAGGTCTAATCAGTTTGTTGATGGTAGGTTTTAGTCTTTCACCCAATACGCTCGACAGGACCTTATATGCGATATTAAGGAGGCTTATCCCACGATAATTGGCGCAGACTGTGGGGGTCTCCTTTTCTATGGAGCCAGATTTTTACTTAAGTTCCAATCGTGAGGCAAGCTTTCGTCCGACCATATTCTGCAAAATAGCTAATGCATGCACCTTGTCAGCTCTGCACCGTAATGTTTAAATAGTTCTGCCGATAGGCCGTCAGCTCCAGCAACTTTGTTGTTTTTAAGCGGGCGGTTGCTATTCGATTTCTTCATGGTCAGTTAATGGAACGTCTTTTCCATCGTTAAAGATTGGGGTTACGGGTTCACCATCTACGGATACTCCATTATCACTGTTGTTCAGCGGGCTGGAGAAGTGTTTCATCCATTAATTTAATTTGCTCTGGGTATCGGTGGCGAGATCACCTCTTTGTGTCCTATAGACTACTGCTCCGGACTTGAAACCTTCCGTAAGTCATCGTATTTTTTCATAGACCCTCATTACCCTTGTGGGCCGGCTTCTCAAGCTCTTTATACTCACGCATCTTGGCCTCTTTCTTGTTTTGTCTGCAGATGCGTCTTGCTTCCCACTTCAGCTCTAGGTATCTATCCCATCCCGCACGTGTTGTGGTCAATCGCAACGTTGCGAGGTAGGTAACCTATTTTCCCTGTACTGCGACATGGCAGTCCTCATCGTACCAGCTGTTTTTGCGACCTTTGCGAAATCCAATAGCTTTGTTTGCTGCTGTACGTAGGGAGCTTGAAATGCGGTCCCACAGTTCTCTAATACCGAGTCGCTGATGAGTGCTCTCAGAGAGCAGGAGTGCAAGTCGAGTTGCAAACCGCTCGGCAGTCTGTTGTGATTGCAGCTTTTCGACGTCGAATTTTCCTTGTGATTGTTTATAAAAGGCATCTTTGGCCAAGTCGTCGTCACAAAATTTGAAGCCATTTGGTTTGTAGATTTTGGAGTACACCGGTTCCGATAAAAAATAAATAAATATTAATTAAATTGTTTTTAATAAAAAAATATATATTTTGTACGATTTTGCAGCAATTTCATCAAAATAGTGTTTTCTCTAAGCACTTTCAAGATTTTGCCTGTTAAATATTACAACTATAAATTCAAAGCGTTTTTTTAGAAATTTATTGCTCACCTTAATACACATATGTATGTATGTACATACATAGATATGCATATATTTACTTATATATAGCCGTACACGACAACATTGATGATGATGTGTTGATAACATTGTTGGTTTTGTAAAAGCATTGGAAAGCGTAGCTTTTCAGTTTCACTGATTCAATTTTTGTTACAGCATTTTTTTGTGTTTTATTTTTTATTTTTTTTTTCTGCTGTGAGTATCAATTTCCATTTCATTTGCTATTCGTTTGTTGGAATCTTTTTTCTGAATCTTTACTTCGGCATTTTCTGACACTAATGGCTTGTTGTAATTCCTAGAGTTGCATATCTGATGATTGAGTTGGTTATTGGTTATTGGTTATTGGGAATTGAGTGTTGAGAGAGGAAAAGTGTTGAAAAAATTGTTAAATAGTTTTCATCACAAGGAAATATGTTTGCTGCGAGGTGTTAATTACAATTATATTTGATTTCCTCATATGTTTGTTGGTTAATCAATTTTGTCGGTAATTTACTTGTATGCCACTGTATTGGTATCTTCCATATCTGTATTCCATATTTGTCTTCAATTTATGTCTTCTATACCTGACTTCCATATCTGTCTTCTAAATCTGTCTTCCATCTCTGTCTTCCATTTCTGTTTTCCATATATGTCTTCTGTTTCTGTCTTCAGCACCTAACTTCCATATCTGTCTTCTATACCTGTCTTCCATATCTGTCTTCCATATCTGTCTCCCATATCTGTCTTCCATATCTGTCTTCCATATCTGTCTTTCATTTTCATCTAAATTTGCATTCCTATCTTTTGTAACTGTCTTCGATATCTCTACTCAGCATCTGAATTTTGTATTTGTCTTGTCTATCTATCTATCTTAGCCCTCTCTATCTTGCTCAAGTCTACCAAAGGTTGCTGCCCCTAGACTTCAATCTACTCTTCCAAAATGTAAGACATTCGCAGATAAAGTGCCTTAAGGTTTCAGGTTCTTCTTGCTTGCAACTTTTGCAGAAGTCGTTAGATGGTACGCTCAACCTCTCTGCGTGCCTGCCCAATATAATATTTCCGGTAAGAAGACCTATAACGGTAGATATCTTCTTTATTTTTAGATCGATAAGCTCGATAAGATCACCAGTTTTTGAGAGCGCCATTGAGCTGAGATAATTGCCTCCCCCAAAGATTTCTAGCTTGAAATCTGCCGTGATTGATTTCCAGTAATCCGTTTTTTTTTTATGGGCTTTTATATTGTTTTTTTATCTGTCTTCTATTTCTCTGCACTCTATCTGTATTCTATAACTGTGTTTTGTATCTTGTCTTATGAATCTCTCTTCTTCAAATGTCTTCTGTATGCGTCTTCCAAATCTTTTTTTTGTATCTGTCTTCTGCATTTACAATCGTAATCTTCTAATCTAAGCGTTTCAAGTTTTTTAAAAAAGAACATAGATATTTTTCATAAAAAATATCCACGCAAAATTAAAAATATACCAATTATTGATTTCCCAAACGTATTTGAATTTCCCAAAAGCCTTTGCAAGTGTATGTGTGTATGTGTGTAGGCGTTCGAGCATGCAACGTCGCCAGAATCACACGTCTAAAATAAATGTGTGAATGAAATAAATGAGCGAGTGTGAGCGCCATTGTGTGTGCCTACATACATATCTAAGCCCAAAAAAAAAAAAAGAAAAAATCAATAAATAAAAATTAAAAAAAAGAATTTCAAGCTGACTTTGAAACTTAGCAGAAGAGGCAACAAAACGAGTGGGGGCATGATGGCCATGAGTGAAATCTGGGTAATTTGGCAAAGTGAAGCAGTGATGCTGCCGCCCCCAACCACACCGTTACTGCTGGGAAGTATTGCGCTTCACGTGCTCCAGTTAGGTGCTGTACAGTTTAATATACCTTCCTGCCTCCACCCGCAGTGAGAGAACAACGCTGGGTCTCTTTGGTATGATTAGGTTTGTAAGAATTGGTGTGTGATGGCTGTAAAATTGTACGTTAAAGAAGAATAATTTGTTGATGTCTGGTAAATACGTATTGTTATGTAGTGATACATACATTTTTGTATATACATATATATGTACATATTATAGGAATATTGAGATATATGCCGCGCTAAACACAGCCGATACTACGTTTTGCCGTTTAGTTATTTTTGTATTCTTCGGTAATGCTTTTACGGCATGTGGCATGCACATGAAGTTAAAATTTGCGGTGGAAAACATATACTCATACATATCATATATAATTTTGAATATAAAAATGTGTGTGTGTATTGGTGAGTAGCCGCACGCCATATGAGGCTTCGGTCTAAATTTGGTATTTAAATATAAGTACAATATTTATATATGTAATAAAAGTATTTAAATACATATTTATATATAAATGTTGGCACGCTGAGTACTCGCATGTCCTCATAAACTGGTGGATCTGTTTGTATGACGTTTGAAAATGACGTTTATTTAAAATGCCACAGCAATTTTTCTATACAAATAATTTTCCCTTTCCCACATTACCACGCTTTATGAGATGTACACGTATACATGTAGAAACTCGTTGTAATTTCTGCACCTTTTTTGTTGTTGTAGCGCTTTTCGAAGCCCGCTTAAAAGCAGCCGAGACTGGTCTAACTTATCGAGGTCATCTAGCGGGTGGCCCAGGAAATAGGCTGTTCGGGCCGGTGGTGAAGGGGGGTGTAGGTTGAGTTGGTTTTAAGGGGCTTGCAAAGAGGTGCGTTTATGCGGAGTTTCATTGCTTACAGCTGTTATTTCACGATATACACTTCTAAGCACCGGAGTTGACCCGGATTTGATCCGGCCAAGAGCTGTCGCCCTTTCGGACAGCTCACCCCGTTTAGGTCAGCAGGTAATTCTTATCTGATCCTCTTGTCCGATGCTAATTATAGTCGAGCTGATCAGCCCCTAAACATGTAATTAGTGCACTATATTTTAGTTCATTCATTTCAGTTCATGTCCGTTCACCTTTTCACTAGCTTCACTTATCATATGGCACACATAATTTCACTTTTAAAAATTCATTTCACTTCTTTATTTCAATAAAATAACATTTCTCCTTCGCTGGCATGTAGGTATTTGTCGATGATCTTGATGCTTAATACGCTTTCAGAACAAATATCACGGATGACGTGACTCTACGCATTGCATTTACAAAAAATGTTTGTCCAATGACTTTTCGAAACACTCCGAGCTCTTAAAATTTTACCAACCACTTCCACTGCTATATGAATTGTGCATTTCCGTAAGCTAACGCGGCAAAAATCTCTACCGCACGCAAGAATTTTCATCTGAATTCTCAGCCTCTTCGCGTGGTGCTAAGAAAGAAAAAATGAAAATGTGTTTTAAGATCGGAAAATATCCATAAACAATGTTATGAACGCAATTCTTTACTATTTCGGCATAAATTCCAATCACGCAGCAAATGATCGAAGCGACTTCAACAATAATGACTAAGATGCCTTTTGAATCCCACCTTTCTGTTGTTGTCGATGCCTTATCGATTCGGTTTACAGACTTATCTATGTGCAAGTTAGCGTGGATTTATTCGCCGCAGATCAATTTCTAGAATAACCTTTTAAGAGACCAGACCTCGAATATAAGCCCTCTCACCAAGAAGTGTTACTGAGCTACTATACGGCACGATGTAAAACTTGCTCTAAAGTACAGAGAGTTCAATTATGATAGCATTTCATTATGAGCTTTTCACAAAAAAATAAAATAAAATAAAAAAAAATTTTTTCTTAAAAGTAGTAAGTATCAAGAACCATGTGATGACGTTGATTTAGTTGAGTGTTGAGTGAGTAGCATTTCTTTTCAACGAGCTATGGATAAAATAAAGCAATATATACATAATATATGGGGCCAAGGGGCGACCGTAGGAAACATTAACTTGATTAATTTTTCATTAAAATTATTTTTTATATCTTTGGTCAGAACTCAAACTCTTCAACTCCTTCCACAAGTCAGTAGGCACTGCTTACAAACCGAAAACGATTGAAAAAGTTTATTTTCGACAGCTCACAGTGCACTTTTAGTAGGAAAGTGTCAAGACTTTGGAGAGAAATGCGGTTAGAAAGTCACTTAAATGATTATAAACATAACTACTGGCGAGGCCATAAAAGTCTTTTTCGCTATTTAACGCCAATTGGAGATACCAAGTACAACCACATACTTCTTAACTTGGTCTCTCTTACGGTGTACAGGCCTTCCCCTTCCCTTGCTTCCACCGGCGGGTACTGCATCGAAAGCATTCAAAGCTGGACTATTCTTATACATCCAGACCACATGACCTAGCCAGCGCAAGACGCTGTTTCTTGATTCGCTGAACTATGTCAATGTCGCCATATATCTCATACAGCGTAGATTTTCATTTTTTAATTAGCTGAAGAACTTTCAACATGCAGAAACACAAACAAATTCAGGTTCGGATTCTCATTAGGGAATGTATATTTTTTCTTTAGCTTTTTCGCTCTTTACCTAATAATTATGCATTTTATGCGTAAAAAATTTCTGACATTTACAGTGCATAAAAATCCAGGAGGCATATTTTTTTGACTCTTTTAATTGCAAAATTTAAGTAATTTTGTTAAAATAAAATCAAATATGGTATAATTTGAGGCTAAAAATTTTTTAATTATCATCAAAAATAAAATGCCTTTTACTATGAGCGAATTCTTCACTGTAGAAGGACATAAAGGTTATATTTAACAGAAGAAGCCTTAAAAGAAGTTAAGATTCTGCATCAACTTTATAAGTACAAATTTTGAAAATATAATAAAAAATGTGGCATTTACTTAAACTCATTCATATCTGCATTTCCGCGTAAAGTGATAAGCCCATTTCAAAAAAAAAAAAAAAAAAATGCAAATCTAATGTTATAAAGTTAATATAATTTCTGATGCACATGCATATACCTACATGTATAATTATATATAATATGTGGCGCGCAGACACACATTGTCTTCATAGCAGCGCCATAACACCACGAATAAACAAAAAAAAAGGCTGTGAAATTTCCTTTTAATGGCATTTCAAATATTCTCTTTTTTCGCTCTTGACGTAAATGCCTCGTCGTCAGTACGTATATTAACCGGCACCGCTGAGCGACAAAAGGTATGATGAAGCTTTTTTGTAATTTTATTGTAGCGCTGTCACGTCACATTGCTGACAAGTTGAAGAGCTAAAAATTGACTTGTCTTGAGGGCGGCGTGAAGTCGTAAGAATAATTACTTAAAGAGTGTAATTTTTCTAGATGCAGACATTTTTTTTTTAATTTTTTCATTCATTTTTCAAAAATTAATTTTTTATAATTAAATACATGTGTGTGTAAAATTTATTTGAATATTAAACTTAAATATTGTTAGCTAAAATTAAAAATTACTTAACAAATTAGTTGAAAAAATTAACGCAAGAATTCAACGTAAGAATTTTTAAAATATTCTGTTGACAAATAACTGAAGCGCGCTTACGTGCTGTGTCTGCTTAGCAGACACACGTGACGAATATGCATTAAATAAATAAACTAGTGTACGTGGAGACAGCATATCTAAGACGAGTGAGCTGAATTTAAACGAAATTTATTAGAAAAATATATAAATTTGTCAACCAAGCACTCGTGAAGGTATCATTTTGGCCAGAGAAGAAAAGTTTGCGGAAAAAAATAATATATTTATAGGCATTCACAGACACTTTTATAAAAAAATGAAATGATATTCATGCCGAAATTTGTGTCTCCTTTTTGCAATATTCATGATATCTGAAATACTTTTGGTTGAGCAAAAAAATTTGCTGTATTTGCGGTAAAGCCGCTCTAGGATTTTGAAAGCGCACATTTTTTTTTTTGCTTACAGGGTACCTTTGGGTCCTAGAAATGATATGTAATTGGTTTTAAAGTGAAAAAAAAATATTTCAAATAGCTGGAATTTTAATTTTGCTGCAGCCCGTCAGAGCGTGCGGTGAGTACAATGACAACTTTAAACGCGTTTTTCTCAAAATCACATTTTTCTAACTGGGAGGAGAGATTATTTGCATCGATTTAGCTAAAATTCTTATGGTAGCTTCACAAATACATTTTTTAATTTTTTTTTAATAATTTAGTGCGTATTCTTTGGTCAAAAGTCAATCTTTTTAAAAAAAAAAAGTGTGCCACTTTCATAAAAATGATTTCAAAAATAAATCCATGCGTACTTACAAAGGTCATAGTTTGAAGATCACAAAACTTTTTGCTTTTCTGTTTTAGGTCTCATTCGTTAGAAGAAATCGGTCCTACCGTGGACGCATTTCAAAAAGAAAAACAAAGAAAAACATGGATTAAATAATGGACTTTATCACCGCCATTTTGTAACAAAATAATAATTAAAGAATATTTTTTTCATACTTCAATATATGTTCATTGAAATGGTTAAATAGAAATTCTATTCCTTTTCCCATATTCCGGCAATAAATTTAAAAAATGACTCTATTTTTCAACCTCTAGAGTGGCTTTACCGCTTAAACACGTGAAAACTCAATAGCAAAATTTTTAAAACTTTTATTGAATGAAATTTAAATTTACTACCATGCAGTCGTACTGGTTTTGGCGGTGCACATATGTACACGTACGTACACACACGTTGACATTACTTTCCAAAAAAAAAAAAAAAAAAAAAAAAATAGAAAAAATTGTTTAAAATATGTTGCGCACTTTCAGGCGCAATACTCGTACAAATGTAGGTGCAACAACAACACACTGGAAGTAAATTAATTTAAAACAATTTAACCCATTGCTTTTGTCTCGACTTTTTTACACAGCTCACAGCTGTTGTTGTTGCTGATTCTTTTTTTTTTTTGCCCTTTTATTTGCACATTTTGTTATTTCTTTTGTATGCAAGTTTAACTCAAACTACACTCGTCGTCGTCGGTGGCTTTCAGCACAGCATACAGAGTACATACTCGTACATAGATATATATTTCAGCTTTTATTATGTGTATTTTATTTAATTGCGTTTGAGTGTTTGATTCTACCATATTTTGCTTGTCTGTGTGTGTGTGTGTGTGTGTGTGTGTGTTTAATTGGCATGTACATAAATATGTATGCGTATTTAAGAATCGTGTTGCAGCTGCTCTTTTGTTTATTCTTCTTGCTTATTTTATATTTTTCGATTGTTTCATTTGTTACTGTGGTTTTGAATTCATTGCTATAATTTCTTTTAATTTATATTTATTTTATTATTTTTTACAATTTTTTTCTGAGCAAATAATTGAAATGAGTTTACTTTTTTTGCTTTACCATGACTTCTGCAATTAATTTGTTTAAATTTTTTACTCATTTCCATTAATGCTTTATAGGTATATTAAACTGTGGGATAGCTTCTGTTATCAGTAAATCTGAAAAAATTATTCAAAATCAGTGGGAAGATATATTTTCCATACCATTATTTTATTATATTATATAAACGTATTTGCATTAAATAATATAAAAATAAATTAATTGCGGTGTTTGTAAATTATTATTGTAAAACTCTTCTTCAATCCAGAACAAGAACTTTATATCTTTTTTGGTTTCCACCAAAAGATCTGATAATAATAATATATATTTTTAATATATGAAAAAAATCTTAAACGGAAGACTACTAAATGCAATGCCATTTGCATAAAAAAATAAATTTTGCTTTTCGAATTTTTTGCTCAGAAATAATAGTAACCAAATAAAGCTAAGAATAATCATGTAATGCAGAGTATTCAAATTTTATTGCTATTTTTTTATGGAAAAGATCGAAATAAATAGAGAGTCCACTATCCTTCAACGAATTAAGGCTAGTCATTGTACAACTCGAACCTGTAGAATACGGGCCCGTCTTTGAGATTGTTTATCTCGATAAATTTTTTTTCTTGAAAAAAAGGTACCGCCAAGGCTGAAATTGCTGTTGCAAGATGAACGAAGTTACCCATGACTTTAAAGTTATGACTGTCAGTGACGTGAGAGCCGAGTCACGAATGAGATGACTGTTTGTTTGATGACAAGAGATATTTCGTTTTGCCGTCGATCACTACCAGACCCATCGCTGCGCTTCTCTATCAAGCCTGGAGAAAGCATAAAACAGAAGATTGTACTTTCTCTATTCCGCTTTGCAGCTCTTATTATTTTCCTTAGCATAGGTGAAAGAAGTCACAAGATTTGGAGGAGTCACCTTGTCAGAAACGTTGTTAGATATCGAACTATTTTTAAAATGCTCCACTTATTTATTTAATTTATTTTATTTTATTTTTTCAGATACATTTATCATTTTTAAGGGCTCATACTTGTACATACCACAAAGCGCAAAAGACGCCATGCCGTTAAGAGCAAACATTATTAAAAATGCATTAAAAGGCCAAAAGCAATGCAAAAGAAAAGACGACAATGGGCAAAAGAAAGCAAGTAGGCAAACAGCTGGTTAGAAATCCTACCGCAGGCGGTGAGAAAAAAGAAAAACTGAACAGATGTCGTGGTGTGGTGTGCACGCAAAATGAGTGAGGGCACGCTCCACATAAGTATACAAACATAATATATGTAACTGAGTAGAAATGGCTCAAAATGCGACCCCAAGTGGGTGAAGAGTAAGCAATCTACCAGACACCGAGTATTGCCGTTGGCTGTTGCACAACGCAGAACCGCAAAAAAGTCTTACACACACATACGCAAGTGAACCATATGAAATGCACGAAAAAACGGGTGAAAATAAAGCGAACTATAGCAACGACTGTATACTTAGTATAATAATAACAGCAACAAAACAAGATCTAAAAGGAATAGAATTCAATAGAAAATCAAAAGTGAAGAGAAAAGGAGCAAAACTAAATTAAAGTGCAACAAGAGTGGCGCCAATTCACGGAAAAGCACACGCTATCATACCTATATATATACAGTTACATATATATTTATTTCAATAAATTTGTAAGTGTGCAAGCTTAGTTGGAATTTTCAAAAATTTGCAATGGTGAATGTCACATAGTTGATGCAAGTGGAATTTTGACATTTAAACTGAAAAATATTTTCACAATTTCGTTGGAACTCTGAGACTGCATGTGACAACAGAAACTTAGATGTGTGTGAAAGATAAACAACTTTAATATTTCATTCTCGAGTGCCATAAAAAATAAAAAAATCAATAAAAAATTAGAAATCCAATATATAACATTTTTATTTTGTATAAAATATAATGAAAAATAAAATAAAATAAATAAAAATAAAATAAAATAAAATAAAATAAAATAAAATAAAATAAAATAAAATAAAATAAAATAAAATAAAATAAAATAAAATAAAATAAAATAAAATAAAATAAAATAAAATAAAATAAAATAAAATAAAATAAAATAAAATAAAATTAAATAAAATAAAATAAAATAAAATAAAATAACATAAAATAAAATTAAATTAAATAAAATAAAATAAAATAAAATAAAATAAAATAAAATAAAATAAAATAAAATAAAATAAAATAAAATAAAATAAAATAAAATAAAATAAAATAAAATAAAATAAAATAAAATAAAATAAAATAAAATAAAATAAAATAAAATAAAATAAAATAAAATAAACTAAAATAAAATAAAATAAAATAAAATAAAATAAAATAAAATAAAATAAAATAAAATAAAATAAAATAAAATAAAATAAAATAAAATAAAATAAAATAAAATAAAATTAAATAAAATAAAATAAATTAAAATAAAATAACATAAAATAAAATTAAATAAAATTAAAAAAAAAATAACTACATGTTACTTTGAATATGTGTTTCTGACATTTTGACAATAAATACTTACAATTATCTTCTATTGAAAGATAAAACAACTTTTTTTTATATTTTTCTCAATATAATTTTAAAGTTTCTTATTTATTTGTAGTAGTTTTCATTAATTTTCTATGCAAAATTCTTTATTCGACATTTTGCGATAATTAGTTTACACTTACTTTTGTGGCTTTTTGTTTTGAAGTAAACATAAATAAGTATCTAAATATCAGCATTTTAGATATTATATTTTTTGTGTAGCATTATTATGTAAACATATGTATTTTTTCTAGCTTACAGCTTCCTTTATACCTTTCACAAAAATACACACAAAATAACTTGCTAAGCGCATATTTTTACTTACTTTTTCCATACAATAACAATATTTGTCGTCGTTCCATAGATTGGTAGTTTGGTTTGTTTGTTGTGTTTTTCTTTAGTATATGTAGGTCGGTTTCTGGTACATTTTTTTTGTTAGCTTCTGTTTTGTTTTCGTTCTTTGCATTGTGTTACTTTTATTTGTACGTGTGTTTTCTTTTCAATTAGTATTCGTCTATTTACTATTTTGTGGGGAAAGTCTATGAAGTTTTATATTTTGCTGGCAAAAAAAAAGAAAAAAAAAGCGCTGCTGTTAAGTAAACATTATTGTAATTTTGGTTTCGTTTTGTCGAAAACAGGATTGAAATTTTCGCTGTTTTTAAAATATTGAATAATGAATAATTCTATAATTGAAAATATATACATAAAACAATGACGTTTCATGCATTTGGTTGCAATCACTTGAGTAGGTAAGCTAATCCATGCTTAGAAAAGCTAAAAGAAGCACTGAGGATTTTTGGGTTTCCAAATTTGTCACTCATACGCCCTGGTGCTTCACTCAGTAGATTGTTTCCGCAAAATGCCACCACTTCATATTGACACGGTTTTCATATTTTTCTATGAATAAACAAAACACCCCGTTCAATGCTTATTCAACTGTAAAACTAAAAAAAAAATACTGTCACTCAACGACAAAAGTTGTAAGCGACAAAATCAACGATTAGAATTAGCTGCAAAGCACATATGCGGAAATAAATGATTGATGAGTATTTGTTTAGCAAAGCATGCAAACATACCATAACTTATAGTCACAAATCAAAAATATTTATAACTGTGGTTTTGTGTTCTTCTTTGATTTATTGCCCATGAGGTTACCTAGGACGTGCTTTAATATGAAAAGTCAAACAGAAAGTTTTCGAATTATGACACTCTGAATAGAGTAGGGAGAGTGTAGAAAAGTTTAGAAGCAAGAAACATCCATCAATTGCATTGACTTTAAGGTTTTATTGAACAAAAAGTAATAACAAAATTTTTTTAGTCATTTTTATTTATTTAATTTATTTTATTAACTTAATTGAATTCTATTTCATTTCATTGCATTTAATTTTATATTATTCCATTTTATTTTTTTTCTTTAAGTTAATTAAATTTTTTTCAGTTTTATATTTTATTATTTTATTTAATTTAATTTTAAATTAATTATTTTATTTCATTTTATTACAATTTATTTTACTTTCTGTTATTTATTTCATATTATTTTACTATATTTGATTTAATTTAATTTTAATTTAATTTTTATTTTGTGCTGTGCTAATTTATTTTATTTTGTTTTATTTTATTTTATTTTATTTTATTTTATTTTATTTTATTTTATTTTATTTTATTTTATTTTATTTTATTTTATTTTATTTTATTTTATTTTATTTTATTTTATTTTATTTTATTTTATTTTATTTTATTTTATTTTATTTTATTTTATTTTATTTTATTTTATTTTATTTTATTTTATTTTATTTTATTTTATTTTATATTATTTTATTTTATTTTATTTTATTTTATTTTATTTTATTTTTTTTTATTTTTTTAGTTTATTTTATTTTATTTTATTTTATTTTTTTTATTTTATTTTATTTCATTTCAATTTATTTTATTTTATTTTATTTTATTTTATTTTATTTAATTTTATTTTATTTTATTTTATTTTATTTTATTTTATTTTATTTTATTTTATTTTATTTTATTTTATTTTATTTTATTTTATTTTATTTTATAACATTTTGTTTTATTTTATAATAACTTAATTTAATTTAGTTTATTTTAATTTAAGTTAATTTAATTTATTTTAATTTCATTAAATTTAATTTAACGTATTTTAATTTATTATAATTTAACATAATTTAATTTAATTTAATTTAATTCAATTTAATTTAATTTATTTTATTTTAATTTAAATTTATTTAATTTATTTTATTTTATTTCATTAAATTTAATTTATTTTATAATTCTTAAATTTTTGTTTATTTTCTGTTGTTGTACTTTATTTCATTTTACTTTATCTTTTTCTGTCTTATTTTATTTTGCCTTAGCTAATTTTAGTTTATATTATATTTTGTTTTATTATATTATGTTTTATTTAATTTAACGGCATTTTATTTTATTTCATGTTATTTTATTTTATTTTCTTTTAATTTAGTTTAATTTAATTTAATATTATTTGATTTAATTTAATATGTTTTGATTTGTTTTCAAATTATTATATTTAATTTAATTTAATTTTCTTTTATTGTTTACTCTTGTGATTGCGATTGGTTACTGAAATCCATGTCATAATTTTTGAAATTATTTATTTTCCTAATTTCAATATGGTATTTTCAGAAATAAGCTTGCAGTTTTTTCTCGCGTTTTCATCACTATTTATTTAGCGTATGTTTATTATTTATTTTTTTTTTTTTTTGTTTAGCCTTTTGTGCCGGCTGCACGCAGACCTGCCGCAAGCAGAACCAACTTTACGATTATAATTTAGTGTAATATTCAGGCAATGAATTTTTATGTAAACAAACAAATATACATGCACTGTAAATATATAACAACTTACAGAAATATACATACATACATTTAATACATAGATTAATATTGCTTTATAGAAAATAAAGTGTATTAGATTCCATTGAATAGTTGAAGGTGGGAGGTTGTTTAAAATTTCCTTTTTCGTTTTATTTTTTTTTTTTGGGTTTTGTTTTCCTTCTGGTGTAACAATGTATACAATTGCGCTGTTTTTGTTATTTCTGTTTATGTTTCTTGTTGGTGGTGTTGTTAATTTTCCATTATCCATTTTCTATGCTGCTGATTGTTTGGCTGTGGGTTTGGGTTTGTATTTTCTAACAATTTTGTCAGCCTCTAATGAAATACTCAACGTACATACAAACATACATATATTTTATTGCGATGTAGTAGTGCAGTCGGTTCTTTCATTTTACTATCAATTTCAATTTCATTTCCAAATTGCTTTGCTCTCCTTTACTCGTATAATATCAACTGTCTGCACATTTACTGTTGCTTATATATGTAGTGTTGGTTTTAATTATCTATTTTACATAAACATACACGTACATACAAGGTTTCTTTTAAACATACATAACATTTATATATATTTGTCATGAATGTACGTTCAAAATATTTATTCATTATTGGTTTTTGTATTTTCTACTGTGCATTATTGTTTTTTACTGCCATCATTTAGCATTGTTTAGCATTTTAATTACAATTTGATAATAAATATAATATACATATACATATATGCGCATATATATAACATTACAGACATTATCTAATGCACATTAATACGTACAAATTAATAGCAGAACGCTTTTAATTATATATGTATTATATTTTTCTATTAATAAAACTTCTGAAATAAACGTTTTCATGCCAGCCAATTATATTTAAAATTTAATTTTTTTTCATTTGGTTTTTATTCCATTGCGGAATGTTCATTATGCATTTATATAGGCTTTTAATTACATAAATTTATGCTACGCTATTCTTTTATATTCATTGGCTTCCCCTTTGGCTTGAGTTGGCTTGAGTTCTCAAAAATTGGCAACAATCGCAAATTCAGATTTACTAATTGCCTTTGCAATAAATTTTATTTTTCCACTTGGCATTTTGGTCATAAATTTGCTTTTGTTCCAATTATGCAAATTTAAAATAATTTTTTTTGTATTTCTTTCTTTCTTTTCTTGCTAATTTAATTTTAGTTTTGTAGTTAGATTTTCCATTTTTTTTATTTAAATGCTAAGACCCGTACTAATATTAGTTTAATACTTTTGTTTGTTTAATTTGTTTACTTTGTATCAACACAGTGTTTGTTTAAGTTTCATTTTCATTCAATTTAAATTTCTACCCACTTAAAAATGATATAGTTAATTTTCTATTTCCATTTCGTTTTAAATATTTTTTTTTGTGTTTTTTTTTATATTTTTTTGTTTTCATTTGGCATTCATTTACTAACAAAGACAAGTTTGCAAACAGTCGCGCTGTATTAGTGTGCTTTGGCGTTAATAAAATTGTTGAAATTCATACATACATATGTACATACATATATATTACTGAATACGTTTTTGACATTATGGGGTTATGAAGCTCTGATTACCCTAAAGTTATTTAAGCATAAAAAAAGAATGGCGGAAACTCAAAAATTCTAAGATATTTTTCCTTGTAGAAGTGAATATCAGAAGTTGAGAAAAATAGAACTTTCAAATGAATATTAACATTTAAAAATAAATACAAATATCTATTTGTTAAAAAAACCGGATTGTGTCTACTACTCTATGCTGTCATGAGCTGAGACTTTGTCCACTGAAAAAACTTCTACGCCAATTAAGAAAAATAAAATTGCTCCTTCGTCTGTCAAAAAATTTTAATTAAAAGTTTAATTCAGTAATTTTGGAATTCCTTGAAATCAAAATAATTCACAGAGCTATATCCGAAAGTCGCTTTACTCTGCTCATACTTGAGCTGTTCTATTCCATTATAAGTTTGATTAAACGCGCTTAATTTTGAGCATGAAGTTTTAGATTTTAAGCATTTTTTTTAGGAAACTTTTGAATATTATTTGTGAATAAAATTATTCAGATATCTGTAGTAATATTTCGAATCGAAATTTGGTTTGCTTTTACTAAAATGATGATTTGTGGCATGCGCCTTAATGTTCTTTTCCAACAAAATGCAGAGATTTACAGTTTATACTATCGCCGAAAAGTCGATGGATTTTTACGAGAAGTTTTAATTTCGTGTCAGAAATATATTAAGAGGGCTGGATATTCATCTATTAGGGCCGCCAAATCAAATCAGTATCTGAATCACATTTTAAAATTTAATTTAATAGAGGTAGGGATTGGGAGCAGGGTTCCCAGAACTCTTACAGTGATTCAGTTAGTTGGCACTTAAAAAAAGCTAAAAATAGCCAAACAAATTTCTGAAAAATATCTGAAAATCTATTTAAAATTTATATAAGTCAATTGGAAATTTCATATCAAAGCAAACATATATTTTAGTTTTCTTAAATTATTTATCCAATAATATGTAAATATTAGATATTTAATTCAATCTACTATAGACCAGTAATGACAATATCTACTAGACTTTCCATTAATTGGATTTATCACAAATTTGAAGCCGGCACAATTATATAACTCAAGCAGAAAATACTTTGAAATGGCGTTTTGCAGATTGTGGACTCAAGAATGAATGGTTGTCTATCGCTAAAGTATTGAGATTAGGAGCACAATCCAAAACACAAGGTATTGAACTGAATATTGGAACATTTTTAAAGTACACATAATATAAACATTTAATCTTCACAAGTTTTTGACAACACTCATCAAGTCTGCTTAAAGTAGATATTTTACTATGTTGCAGGTCTACCAAAGGTCAGCTGTCACTCCTCATAATAAGTATTTATAATATTTCGCTGACATTCTTTGGCTATTTGAGACGGATTTGAGTATTTTGAGACGGCAAAATATGCACTCAGGTGAAATCACAATATTTGAGAAAATTTATCGAAGATTTTCAGCAAAAAATGGTTTTTTATGTGCTTTTGTTTGACAGATTTTTCTATATTACATTGTGAAAACATTTTTCCGATATTAGTACGAAACTTACCAGTAATATATTTGACGCTTCGTTCAACGTTTTGTGGACTTTTTAGGAGAAAATATCGAGATTTCCCTAATCTAAGTCGAGCTAAAAATAGCTGAATTTTTTTCTGAAAACCTAAATTACAATTTTTTTTTTATTTTTTAGCTAAACAGCGGAAAAGGCAGCAAAAATTCTGATTGTGTGTCAACAGATAAGCGAATATTTTTCACTAGTAATCTACTTGGTTTGATTAAACAGATTTCAATCACCTTAAAATCTGTTCATGAATTAGATAATATGAAATTCGAATTCTAATAATTTCAGCAAGTCAAAATCTTAGCTGAAAATATATATCAATCATTAAATGCGTACATTTTACACTCATTAAGTATTAGCTCTACACTTTAAGCACAGCCCGTTGGCTAATTGCCTCTTTGAGAGTTTACAGCATTTTTACGGAATTTAAGTAGGAATATATCTCGTATTTTTTATTTTAATTACCACACACTTTACTACCCAACAGGGCAAAGTATAGAATAAAAGTGAGTATCTGTAGGAAAAAGCGCGTATAATAATGCCTCTTTGTATGTATGAATGTATGTATGTATGTATTTATTTCACAACTTTACTTAGCTTAAGTATTTGTGCCGATTTTCACACACATTTCTCACGCAAAAGAAAAATAAATAGTTATGTCCTTTGCGTGCCTAACTGCTTAAGTGTTCGTGAAATACAACGCATCGCATCTTGGCATTCATTACATATACATAGGTATTTTTCTATACAAAATCTACCAAGCATCTTACAATAATATACAGTTGTTCTGACCTTCTCAAGCGAGCGGATGAAGATGGTAAAAACAGGTTGCCACAGGCTAAGTGTTGCACGTTGCATGTGGTAATAAAAAAGTAGCACACGAAACTATGAGTATTGTAAACTGCACATATATACATATACACATATACAAACGTGCATTTGTTGGTGCTAAAAACTCATTGCAATGACATGTTGCTTCGTAGTATGCCAAAGATGAGTTTAGGACACGCATAACTAGTTGCTGGCTGGTGGATTTATTTAGCCTGCGGCAATAGAAAATGCTTGTAAATTTTTTACGCTCTTCTTATGACTTTTTGAGCCCGTTTCATTGCCATTCATGGTGTACATTAAACTTCCATGGACACACGCTTAGCATACTAATTATTAAGTGTTGCGCTGTTGTCAATTTTCCTCATTCAAACATAACTTACATTTACTTTTACAACAAAAGCACACACAGACGACTGTTTCTGTTGCTGCTTCTGCTACATCAAACATCTCCTTATTCCCGTACAAAAACAAATTCATTATAGTGATTCCATCGATTCTCCTCTGTGTCCACACCTGGTTTCGGTTCCGCCACTGAACCAGCTGTACCCGAACCACAACTGCCCGCCATGCGGAAACCACGTTCGTGCAGCATATCAAAAGCCTGCTCAATAAAACAATGCTTGAGGAAGAAACGTGATGTATACCGATCGGGACCACCATGATCTGGATCGCGTGATTCGTTCAATGTGTCGCTGAAGATTTCGCGACACAACGCTACACGCCCACACACGAGAATGCGTGACAATTTGCGGAACTTGACATCGGCGAGGCCATCCTTGCCAAATTGGAAGCTACCACGGTAGCCAATAGTGATGCAGCCGGGTGCACGCATATCGCCGCCGTTGCGTAGACACTCCAACATGCCGCTGAGTTTAAAATACTCCGCTTCGCGTTGTAGACGCTGCTTTTCACGGAAGCCCTCCGGCAGGCTGAGTTGCTTATCGCGCAAATAGTCTAGGATGTAGCGGAAGAGTACGCCATCACGGTCAAGGAAGTAACGTCCTTTGTTGTCCTTCACCAATGCGTCTAGATTACTGAAGAGTTCGTGTAGATGTGAGGACTTCTCTTGTAACAGTGTGTCCAGCACGGTGGTGTAGTGTACACCACCGACGTTCAACTCAATTACTTCGGTCATTTTCTATGATTAATAGTTTTGATAATACCGTTATTGTTGCGTGCTTCGCGGAAGCGCTCGGTAGGTGGAAGTGATATATTTTAAATAATTTTTTTTTTTTAATTTTTTCTATCACATCTGTGTTTTTATACCTTTGCAGTATGCGTAAATTATTTTCTAAATATTTTATTTATTTTTTTCGAAATTTTAACGCTTTTTTAAGTTCAAGACATTTGTGTTGTTGCTTAAATCTTTTTTTTTTTTTGAAAATTATTCGTTTGCTGCCAATAGTTCAATACAATTTTAGTTTTAAGCACACATATGTTACTATTTACACGCTTTTGTATTAACTACTTGTAGCGACGAGCTGCCAGCTTTGCGCTATGCGTCCTCCATCTGCAACCGTTCAGTGTGCGATGCTTACTGTTCGCTTTTGTATCTACACTCTTGCTTTAAATATGAGTGAGTTGAGCTGATTTGAGATTTTCACACAAAAACACTTTGGTTATCACTACACCTTTGCTTGCTGATTTTCCGATTTCCATTGAAAATTTCTAGTTTTTAAATGAAAGATTTTAGATTTCTATTTACTTGACTTTTTATACAATTTTTCTTTCATTCAACTAGTATAGCTAATGTATTTTATTCAATTTTATTTTATATTTTATCCTTGTACCGTTAGTCGTCAACGCTGTGCGTAGAGAAACGTCTACTAACATTGAACACTCGAGCTGAACTGAAACTGAAATCGAACCGTCCGAAGGCTCTTTGAGATTTACGCACACATACAAGCAAAAAAAAAAAAATAATAGACTGATACATGTGTATATTCCTATGTACATATATATTTCACAATAAACGCCAGCAGATTTAACTAAACATTAATTCACACAGAAATATGCCTCTCCCTCATTTATGCTCACCACTGCGTATACTTAATGTCCAGTTACAAGAGAGAGACAGGCAAACAGAGAGACAGTCTGACAGCGAGACAAAGAGACAGAAAGAGAGAGAGAGAGTTGTAGAAAGTTTCTACTCAGCGCTGATGCTGCTTTGCTGAATTTGTTTGCTCACTCTCTCAAATTCTCATTGCTCCGTTTTTAAATGTCTTCTTCTTCTTCTTCTGTTCTACCTCAACTTATCTGCTTTTGACTATTTTTGTATGCCATTTTAAATATTTTATATATATATATATACATATATATGTAAGACTATCTCCCGCCCCGCAGCTGGTTAACAAGTGGTCAAGTGTTTACAAAGTCAAGGATTTCCCATCGCACTGACACGGGCTTTAAGCTGACGGCCTGGCATTGCTGCCAGTGACTGGCTCTGCTAGTGAAAGCGCTTAGTGGTGCTCTTGTATAGCCACTCAAAACAACAGATGTGCTCAGTACATTCATTGCTAAAAGAATATTATATACATATGTACATACATACATACATATATAAACGCATACGTGTATACAGTTATAAAACTCATTGCATGTTCATATTTGTGTTGCATGCAGCAGATTGGCAGAGATTTGCTGCTGACAATGCATAAGTAATCTTGGCCACTTTTGTACTTGACGCTTGCAGTGGGTGGTAATTTGTAAGTGTGTCTGTGCTTGTATTGATGTGTACACGTATGTGTGTGGGTATCTGTCTGCTGGCTCATAATGAGTGTAATTATAAATGCTGGTATAAACTGCATGAGTTACAAATGTATATGTGTGTATATATGTAAGTGTTTAAGAGTTAATTTAGTTATTTATGGGAGTCTTTAGATAGTTTAAGATTTTTCTTAAGAGATAATGATTTTAATTAGCAGACCATTTAAGGTAGGAAAAATACATTGAATGAAATATTGGAAGGAGAGATGAATTTAACCCATTTATGAAGAAAATAAAACTAAAATAAATAGGTGAATAATAAAAATAATTAAATAACAAGCAAATAAATTTAAAGAAATTGTTGTGCGTGGGGTTGGGTACCCACTACATGAAAAAATTTACACCAATGAAAGGAAACCAAAGTCTCGGATGAGAAACACCCCTTTTGATGACGTGCCCCGCAAATGGTTTAATGATCACGAAGGTGTCGCTTGTGATTGTAAAAGCTCACATCAACGCCGTCCAAGGAATTGGACGGGACAAAGGCGGAAGCGAGTAGGTCCTTGCGACTTTGACTACAGCGGCCATATATGGTAAGCGAGTGCAAATTTGTTGTTGGATTTGTGGTGAGAAAGAGATCCCGTCGTCGAATAAAAGCATTCTATTCGGTGTATAAATGTCTCGTCCCAAACTGCATAAAAAAAAACTTTCATTCGTTCATTTGCTTTCCTCGACGGAATAGATGGAATAATGTAACCAAAGACGCTTTATAGCATTGACTTCGCCACGATGTGAAAATTGTGTTTGGCAAATTTAACGCCAGGGTGGGTAAGGAAATTCAGCATCCCTTACGAAACATGAAGATAATACATTATGCTCCGTGGCTGCCGCTTGCTCGAAAATCCCATAATTTAATCGATCATATTATGATGGACGGTAGACATATCTTCACTGTTCTTGTTACGTACGTTTCGAGGACCTAACGTCTATTCAGATCACTATTTTGTAGTAGCGAAGATAAGCACCCCTCGGTGCTGTGAACTGTGAAAGAGCATCTCAAACTCCCTACATACCGGGCAGTGCCACAAAAAGAGCTGTTACAATAAGAAATGTCGAGCTGCAGTGGCGAGAAAATATGCTTCCTACCTCGCAACGTTGCGACAGACCACAAGTCGTGTGGGTTGGTAAAGATACCGAAAGCTGAAGAGGGATGTAAGACATATTTGCAGACAAATATTTGAGTATGAAGAGCTTCAGAATCTGGCCGATAAGAGTAATGCGCGAAAATTTTATGAAACGATGCGGCGACTAACAGAAGGTTTGCAATCCGGAGTAAACTCTTGTAAGAATCAATGTGAAAATCTGAAACCCTAATCGATGACGTTGCATTACCAATAGCACGCTTAAGGAACAACAAAGCGGCTGGAACCGATGTCTTACCTGCTGTTTCAACATGGCAATGGAGAGCTAATAAGGTGTATGCATCAGCTTCTTTGCAGAATATGTTCAGATGGAAGCATTCCTGAGAGTTGGAGCGTACTCTGTGAAAGGCTAAAGTCAACCCTCAACAAGCTCAGTGTGGCTTACTGCCTGGTAAATCCAAGATTGACTAGGTATTCACCATGCGACAAATTTTGACACAGACATTGTGAGATACACACAACCTCTTCGAGGAAAAGACGAAATATCACCTATCATCAAATAAAGAACTTACACTTTCAGCTTGGATCCCACGTCACTGTGGACAGTTAGAACTTCCTCATTATAATGTCAGCCGAGAAATCCAACACAGAATCACTCTTAACAACAGGTGCTACTTTGAACTGAGTACCAGATTCTAAAAGTTACTCATCATTCCAGTCTAGCTATTATATGGTGCAGAAGCGTGGATGTTGTCGATATCTCATAAGTCGGCCCTTGAAGTATTCTAGTGAAAAGTTTTGCAAACGATTTATGGTCTTTTGCGCATTAGCAAAGGCGAATACCGTATACGATGGAACGATGAGCTCTATGATAGAGGAAGACCTCCACTTCGTTGGAAGGATAAGGTGGAGAGCGACTTGGTTTCACTTGGTAATTCCAACTGGCGCCAAATAGCGAAAAGAAGAAACGAATGCCACGCTATAATTGATTCGGCTATAATATAAGCGTGGCTCACGCCCATGAAAAAGAAGGAAAAGAAAACAGAAATAAATAAATAAATAAATAAATGAATTAAAAAGCTTTTAGGTAATAAATAAATAAATGAAAGAAAGCAAAATTTATTAATTAAATAATACAATTTAAAAAAGAAAAATTTATCTAAAATAGGAAAAATAAGCAATCAAATAAATTAAAAAAAAAAGAGTGAGGTCAAACACTTTTTATTGTAAATATTTATAGAAAATTGGACAGTAGAAATTATCTATGAGCTTGTTAATTATTATCATTAGTTAATTTTAAACTTTAACTTTGTGAGCTCAAGACAAAAAAAAACTCAATTTTTGATGCGCTGAACAAAAAACTTTTTTTAGACTTAGAAGGTTTTTAAGGTTGTAATTGTAAAAGAAGATCAAAAATATAAATATTTTCAGTGATATAGAAAATTGAATACTAAAAAATGGAGCAATTTAATTACCAAGTGTGTTAGTTGAAGTTTGCCGATTTTTTCGATAAAGAAAACACTTAATTTTCAAAGGAATCTCAAAATTTTTTTATTCAAAGTATTGACCATTGGTTTCTACACATTTCACCCATATCTCAGGCAAATTATGGATATCATTCCAAAAAAACTTTTTCTCTATCGAGGCAAACCATTCGACGAGCCATTTTTCGACTTCTTCAAAATTAGCGAAGCACTGCTCTGCAAGGGAGTGTTCTATCGATGCGAAAAAATTTAATAGATTTAAAATTTAATCGTTCCCCTAGCAATACATCCAAATATTTGTTTAAAATAAAAAGAAAACATACCAAATGCAGAATTGTTAAGCCACATCCACTTTGGCTGCAACAAAAATATTCATGTATTTACCTAGTCCATTAAATGCACCATAAATCTTCCTCAAGTACCAGTGGTTTGTGCATAGATCAATCTTTCCGTTGCAGTTTTAGCATATAAAATGAATATACTAAGCGAGAATGAATGCAAATGTGAATACAAATGCGAAATGTAAATATGTTCAAATACCTAAATGGAACGGACATGTGCAGAATGAGGAGGAGAAATATGTCAGAAGTACTTATAGTGCAAATCGCCTGCAAAATACAACACTAAGCAGTTGTAGTGTAACGCATCGGAGGATTACAAGAGAAAGTACCCTGCTGGAAGAGAGGTGTGCTTAAATTCTAGTTAACTACTAGTGATTTGAAGGTGAATTTATATCACTTCGTTATTTATATAGCAGTTCACCTGTAGCGGTAGTAATTTCCACCACAGGGTGTTGTTGTTACATCTAGGACGCCACGGCTGAGTACAAATTTTAGTTAAACTCTGTTGAAGTGCGCAAAATAATCGTTTCATCGTCACGATAGCCGAGCGGTTGGAGAACATCGCTGTAGTGCGTTAGGTTCATGATTTGAATCTTGCGGCAAGTAAATTCCTTCTTATTTTTGTTTGATTTTTTTTTTGGTGAAGTAGAAATTCAACATACTTAAATGAACTAGTATACAACTAGTATAAAGCTGATGTATAGTTGGACAATTGACAGTTTATAGAATACCGCCGTATTGTGAAACCCAGTTATTTACAAGTGAAATAAATGGAAGACAAACTAGTTAGTGCCAAAATGGAAACCAGTAGTTAAGAACTAGTCTTTATTTCCTGCAGGGTATGTGTGAGTGCATTTTGCATTTACATGCACAATTTGCATTTTCTACAACATCACATCACTCTTGCGCTTAGAAATGATGTCCGACTTATCTGTTGCATCTCATTTGATTTTGGAATTCGATTGATCTTGGACGGGAATTGCTTTTGTACTCATACTGCTTACACATTAAAGCGTTTGTATGTATTTTGAGTATAAATTCTCACCTTTACATTTTCGGACCTTTAGTTCAGCGCATAATGCACTTGAGTATCACTTTGTTATTGTTATTGGAGATTAGGTCATTCAATCACTTCAAAAATTATATCAAATAAATGGCAAAAAATTTCAAAAACATCTGATTCTGCATCAGTCTCAGGAATGAATAATAATACGTAAGGGACTGTAGGAGATTTATGTACTTAGAAAGTTGTTACTAATAATTCGAAAGTAAGATGAAGATTATGTCAATATGGTACAGAATAATAAATATCCTACTATTTTGATTCATATGTTATAAGGGAGTCGGTCGAAAGTAAGCTCACATTTGATTCTATACAACTACTAAGGTATCAACAAACCTTAATATCTTGATGACAGACTTCAATATCTACAAATCTCGGGGTTCTTTGCCTCTAGCTCAAAGTAAAGAGCGCACTTTTCTGTCTGAAGGCTAATTATTCATTAATTCAATACGATCTTGAAGATTTTTAAAAAATTAACTGTTT
Source organism: Ceratitis rosa (assembly GCA_037013455.1). NCBI lineage: Eukaryota > Metazoa > Arthropoda > Insecta > Diptera > Tephritidae > Ceratitis > Ceratitis rosa. Next base: position 17,449,398 of record JAWMAG010000006.1, read on the forward strand.
CTAAAAACAGTATTAACTAACTATTTGTTTCATAACTATGAATAAATAAAAAGAAAAAATTTACGTATAATTATATGTAGGTGGTTGTGTTATTGGATGGCTAATCAATTAGTCCAAGGAACATCTGCTCACTTCTAGCAATTAATTATGCTCTTGTATGTTTGTATGCTTTCAAAGGCATAGTATAAATAAACAAATACAATATTTATAAACTATTCTTGGATACATTTGCTTTATGTCTTCACTATTTAAAAGTAAATAAAGCAACATAAAAAACTGTGTAAACAATGAAAAGCAGGAATTGACCAACATATGTTATGTATTGTATAGATAATTTTCAATTCAAAAACATATACACACAAACGAGGGGATTAATAAAAGTTCGGCAAGTTAAACAGAAAAAGAAAATATATATTTGTATTTATTCGTAATACACGGTGTGTCCCAAATATAACCGAACTTTTTGGATATAAAATAGTAAAATACACATTATATTATCTTTGAAAGTTATTATTTATTCAAAATAGGTTCCATTTGACTCAACACAACGTTTGGAACGATCAACCAGTGCATACATTGCATTTTTTTATGTCATTTATAGAAATGTTCTTCAGTACCTCGGTTACGGCTGCTTCATGTTTTTCAATTTTTTTTTTAATTTTTTAAACTTCAATTTCAATTTTTTTCAAGTTTGACACAAAATTTTATATTTGCTCTTTGTTCCATTTTGTTTTTTGGAACCATTAGCACACTTTTGGTTTTATTGAAATGGCTGTCACTTTTACATCTGTCATCTGACTTACATGAAGTTAGGTGCGTTTGAAAGAGGATGAATGTATCTTTTTAATGTTGCAAATTTTCAATAGATGTAAAGTTCGGTTATTTTTGGGACACACCGTGTATTTGCCCTTTTTTAACTTCCCTAGATAATCACCATTGATTTCAATGCATTTCTTAAGCTTATAGGTCCACTTCTAAAAGCAGTCTTCAAAATCTTGCTTTTTAAGCTTATCAAGTTCAACATTATCCGCATTAATTATCTCCTCATAGCTATTAAAGACCTTTCCTTTCAAATTTGTTTTAATTTTTGGAAATAACCAGAAATCACATGGTGCTATATCCGGGAAATATGGTGCTGGACGTATTTCTTCGATCCCAGAGATCGCAATAAATTTACTCATTATTTCAGCAGTGTGGCATGGCGCGTGGTCATGCTGAAAAAATTAGAGCCGCAAATTCTCTTTCTTCCTATTTTCCAACAAATTTTTGTAAACTTTTGGTAAACACTCTTCGGTGTATCATTTTGAAGTTACCGCCTGACCCTTTTCCAGTGGAATAGCAGCTACTATTTCAGATCGGGTGAAGTAAACTGACATCATTACTTTTGCTGCTGATTTTTGTTGCTTAGATTTTACGAGTGGATTTGCTCCTGTTGGGCTCCATACCATGGACTCATAGTTGGTTTCTGGATCGTACTTATAGAACCAAGATTCGTCACTAGTAATTACTTTACTGAAGTTGCTAGACTGGCCATTTTCGGAATTGTTTAGGGAAAATTTTGGACTTCACCAGAGTTACAGTGACGTCCTCAGTGGAAGATTTTGATCGACCTTCTCGGGGCTCGTAAAAGATGTAAATTACGTCGAAATCCGAAGAGAATGAAAAGGCGAATTTTTGTTTGCGTTGCTGGTGAAATTTCGTCTAACCTATCCTCAGCTATTTTGCGTTTTCTCGCCTCCATTTTAGCCGATCGTTCAAAAATTTTAAAGCAATACTAATAAAATAATCGCAAAGGAATTAGTATTTTTAGATTTAAGAAAAACAAATTGAAAGTCACCAACTGACCGAATTTTTGTTAATACCCTCGTATTATATATACTCGTACGAGTATAAAATGTGAAAATTTTAACAAAAGCTTATATTTCATTCACTACCACATATTCATCTTCCGATTTTTGACGTCAGGCTATTTTCTGTTTATTGTTTGAATTTTATTTCTTATTTTTTTAAATATGTTTTTGGAAATAAAAAAAACGTTTTTTACTGAAGTATTAAAATGTAGCGAGTTCTGCTTATTATCTGAAAGGCATAACTTGTTTACATACACGGTGTGTCCCAAAAATAATCGAACTTTATATTGAAATCATACAACATACAGCGCCATCTATTGAAAATTTGCAACATTAAAAAGATACGTTCATCCTCTTTCAAACGCACCTGACTTCATGTAAGTCGGATGACAGATGTAAAAGTGACAGCCATTTCAATAAAACCAAAAGTGTACTAATGGTTCCAAAAAAAAAAAATGGAACAAAGAGCAAATATAAAATTTTGTGTCAAACTTGAAAAAAAATTGAAATTGAAGTTTAAAAAATTAAAAAAAAAATTGAAAAAAATGAAGCAGCCGTAACCGAGGTACTGAAGAACATTTCTATAAATGACATAAAAAAATCTATACATGCGCTGGTTGATCGTTCCAAACGTTGTGTTGAGTCAAATGGAACCTATTTTGAATAAATAATAACTTTCAAAGATAATATAATGTGTATTTTACTATTTTATATCCAAAAAGTTCGGATATTTTTGGGACACACCGTGTATGTGTGAGATAAGGTGTTCCTTGATTTTAGCAAAAAAAAAAAAATAATAATTTCGTCTCTAATACGTATAAGAAACATTTAAACTAACGAAGTATACAGTGAATTGACGCTAAAAATCTTATTTTCTAAAATTTTGCTTTCACTAAAAAGAATTAAATTAAAAAATTTGAATACTCATTGTAGTTTTGCAGCTTATATTTCTCTAGAGTTGGTTGGTTGGTTGAAGTGGCCGCCGGTCATCCACCAGTTGGTCAATTATGACACCACTGTCCTGGCCACATTACATGAGTTGCGGCTTTTCCATCTTAAGCTAGCATCTTTAATTATCCATTCAAGCAGCATTGTGGAACCCCATTATGACATTGGGGAGTAGATCTAAGTGAACATTCATAGCCTCAGTTAATGCGGTACGAAGTGCTGCGCTGATGCACAGGAGATAGTTGATTTTTCTCAAGTGCTGGCTACCAGATTATAACCCCATAGAGAAGTATAGGTCTAATAACTGTGATAATTTGATAAAGCCAACGCACTATTTTGGGTGACGGCCTATCGCACGTTTGCTGGTGTAGAGGGAAATGGACATCTTACGCATTCTTTCCTGTGAGTTTTGTGACCAGCTTAATTTCCTGTTCAGGATGAGTTCCACGTATTTTGCAGACTCAGGTGTTGAGAACTTGGAAATTTTATACCTCCTGGAGAAAAGAACGAGTTCAGTTTTTTATGGGTTGTTGCCGAGGCCAGCATCAATGACTCACTTTTCTATCTTCTCTAGCCCGCCTTGCCTAATATCGCTCAAAATTTATGGGAATTTGTCATTTATAATAACCGCCAGATCGTCCGCATACGCTATGACCCTGCGGCTCCCTTCCTTTTCCATGTATATCCTCAGTTGGTTCACAACTAATACCCATAGAAGAGGTGAGTGGACTCCAATCTGTGGGGTTCCTCTGCTGACATACTTAAATGCCGTCACCTCTGCAATCTCGTATCTTACAATACTACATCTGAGAATTTGGTGTATAAAACAAATCACCCGAGGATCGACGCCCGGGCAATTCAGTGTAGAAGTAATTGCATTTGGTGCTATATTATTGAAGGCAGCGCAAGTATCTAGAAAAGTAACGAGGCTGTATTTTTTGAGCGAGATAGATCTCTTAATTTGTGATACTACCGTGTGCAGCGCTGTCTCCGTTGACCTGCCTTCCATATGCGTGTGTTGGTTGGTGTACCTTAAGTAGAAAGCATGCATACTTATGGATCTGAAATCCTTCGGCTTACTATGAGATATGTACCTTTCCACATTTGGGATTAAAAACAACTTTCGATTCTCTCCACAGTTTGGGTATGTAGCTTAGACCGAATACTTCTGTCAATATAGTGCGCAGTCAACTGACGCTTATATACAAGGACTGCTGTCATTGAATAGGTGCACTTTCGTCTGCTCCTGGGCTTTTGTAGGGTTTAAACATACTAATCGCCCATTTTATCTTGCTTTCTGTTAAAAGATCTTTCAGTATGGGCACTGATTCACTCCGTCGAGGTTTCCTCCGCAGAAACTGTCGGCAGGCATCCCGGCACTGAACGAGGGTTACATAAGAGTACTGTCCTAAGCCTACTCTCTACTGACACCGTCTCCGCATTGCTGCAAAAGTTTCTCCAAGAGCATATTTTTGCCTTTCTTAGGGTTTTCTTGTGGTCCTTTAGGTTTTGCCTTTATTTTTTCCATAGCTTTTCAGCTGAGGATGCAGAAGCTGAGTTTCTACAAACCTTCCTTAGATCTCGTAGCCCTGAGTCCCACCTGGTGGTTTCATTTTGCCTCTCAAAAGCCTGACTGAACAGGCTATATCCAGAGCTCTGGAGCCGGCGCCAGCTTTATTGTGTTTGCAAAAGTTAATGACCTCAAAAAGTTATTGGAGAAATAAATTTTTTAAAAATTTCAATGTTTAAAACATTTCCTTAATTATAATATGCAGTAAATATCATTTCTTTGCTACCACTGACAGGCGAAACAAGCTTTTAGTTGTTTATTTACGTATGCAGGCTCCCCGAACTACACTACACACCTGGCAGCAGCAGCAGACAGCAACAGCTAATTGACCTTTACACCGCGGCCACAACAGACACACACATACACGCGCACACATAAATATATCCAAACAGGATGCTAAGTTGTGTATATATAAAATATGCATAGCTAGCTTTCTAGGTGATTTTGTTCCAGCCACATATTCACACAAATGTGTTAGCCGAAATTACCACTATATATGTACACGTATATGTATGGCAGCAATTGTTGTTGTTTAGTTTCATGCTGCTGGCGATTGGATTGTGTTGTAAACACTGAAGTTATTTGCTTTGTGTGGCCGACAGCGCTAGGAGTAGGTAGATGTTTGGTTTTGTTAATTTGTTGTTGTTGCGTTGGCTGGTGGTTTTCGGCTGTAGTACAGGGTTGTGGAGTAACTTATGAAAGGGTAAATATGTATGTATACATATGTATATGAAATACAAATATGACTTTACAATTAGCTATAGCTTTTGTGTTGCTATGAATTGTATTTACCTATGTGTATGGAACTGCACTGAAGGAGTGAAGAAGTAATTAAGACGAATTAGAGAACAGAAAATATTTACATGAAGTTTAAAAATGTTTTATTCAGATAATATTAAAAAATATACTTTAAAAGATATATATTTGACTTAAATTTTTATTTTTATTTTTCATATCCCCACGGCGTATACGTAATATTTTAAATTTCATTTCAACCAAAAATGCTAAAAATTGCATGCGTACGCAAAAAAGTGTCTTTAAAATATTTATTATATTAGAAACACATTCCACACACATACACGTATTTACAAATTTACGTATATAATTATACGTACACATTTCAACTTCTCTCCTTTCAACCAATTCAATGACTTCAACATTTTCTCTACACTTTAAGTGCATTTTCTTTCATTCATTGTCACTCAGGCGCTACAATTCATTTTTTATATCTTTTATATATGTTTGTATGTACATGCCTTTGTCATTTCAGTGCCTTACACTTAATTGCATTGAGTTTCTTTGATTGCCAACAATGTTGGCAAAGAGAGTGGTGGTAAGATGAAGGAGAGGCTACAAGAAAGAAAACAGGAAAATTGGAGCAGTAGGTTATTTCCTATGATGATGTGCTCATTCGAAAATTTTATATCACACTCAAATGGTCTTCACAATATTCGACTCTCTTTCTCTCGTGCTCTCCTCGTGTATTCAGCGAGTAAGCTTATCAGCGCTTTGGTTTGAAGTGTACACGAAATGTATGAATGTGGCTTTGAAACGATTTCTGTTTAGGCAGATAGTGAGTAAGTATTTTTTTTATTTGCAGGTAAACTGTTGAGGCTCAAAAGGTCATTCAGCATTTTATTGCCGTTGTTGAAAGTAGAACGCTGCCAGATGCGATAAAAATTAGTTAAATTATTTAAGCATTGTAAATATTGCTAACACTGAGTAGTTCTGACCGAAAAATGTTGCTGAAAACCTTCTTATTTAATAACATTAATAGATTTTAAGTCTTGTGAAACATGAAATCAGGGTAAACGAGTTATGCTGATAATAAATTATTTCTGAGTGGGAAATACAGTTAAAAAATTATTAATTTTTTTTTTTGCTAAGCATTAATTGGAGGCGATAAAGCAATTTTAAAAATTCGTTAAACTTCTTTATCGAAGCAGTAGGTTTTATTAAAAAAAAAATATATAAATGAACATTGAAGCATATGTTGCCAAGCAATGCTGTTAATTAAGGATTTTATGCAAAAAATTTAAATGATGAATTTTGACGAAAAAACAAAAAAATGTTACAGAACAAGAAACATGGATGAGAATAACAAATAAAAATTATATGTTACTAAAAGACAAATTTTACTAAAAGCAAAAAAAAAAAGAAAAATAAAAACTAACAAAAAAATTGAAGAAGTTATGCTAGCAACAAAAAAACATAAAATTGTCATTTGTTTTGCATAATACAAAGAAATAAGTTTAAAAAAATTATGGAACATAAAATTTTGCCAAAAATAAAATATAAAGTAAACAACAAAAACCAAACAAAAAATACCAAAAAAACAAGAAATTTTGAAAGGAAAAAAAAGTAGCATCGTTCAATATAAAAAAAGTAGCTATTAAAATAAATATTGGGTGTATGCATTAATTCGTGCGGTTTTTTTCGAAAATTAAGAGTTTATTGTTGAAAAATTGTTATACATTTAATGATCATAGTATTGCGCATCAGAAGCTACGATGTTTGCCCATCTTTCTGGCAGTTTGTGGATTCCATCCCAAAAGAACTTCTCTGGTTTTGAGGTCAAGAAAGAATCGAGCCAATTTCTGATACCCTGTTCTGAAGTGCAGCGTACTCCGGTGAGGGCATTCTGCATTGATCTGAATAAGTGGTAATCGGAAGATGCTATGTCTGGGCTATAAATAGTTTTTAATTGGGCTTGCGATATTATTGATTCGTGTCTGGTCGCATATTCTGGTCGTTTTTCCGCGATGGCCTTTTTCAAACGAATCAGTTATTTCCGGTAGAGGTCCCCATTGATCGTCTGACCCGATTTCAATAGCTCATAATAGAGCACACTCTTGTGGTCCCACCAAATACATAGCACATACCTTGGCACCATGGATATTCGGCTTTGCCGTGGATGTCGATGGTTAGCCGGGCTTCACATACGATCTCTTTCGCTTTGCGTTATCATAATGAATCTATTTTTTATCACCAGTGACAATCCGATGCGAAAATGACTTCTTTTGGTGGCGTTGAAGCAACATTTCCGGCATGCAGAATCAACGTTCGACGTCTCTTGGCTTCAATTCATAAGGCACCCAATTTCTAAGCTTCTGGATGAATCCTAATAGTTTTAATCGTCTGGAAACGGTTGCTTGATCAACTCCTAATACTTTTGCAAGATCTTCTTGCATCTGGCATGCATCGGCATGGAGCAATGTCTCCAATTCTTTGTCTTGAAATTTTTTTGGCTGACCCGGACAGTCTCCGTCGTCTAAGTCAAAATTGCCAACTTTAAACCTTGCAAACCACTTTTGGCACGTTCGTTCGGCTAAAGCATGGTCATCATAAACGTCCAGTAAAATGCGATGGCTTTCGGTAGCACTTTTCTTCATGTTAAAGTAATGAAGAGGAACTCACTGCAAGACATTTTGAAATGAATGAAACAAATTGTTGTTTACGCTAAAACAAATGACATCTACTGAAAACGACGCGAAATGACAGTACCTTTGAAATGAATACAGCCACAGATGAACACGACGCGAAATAATACTAGTAGAGCCCTCTCTTCGAAAATCGCACGAACTACATCACCCAAAATTAAGTTAATTAGATTTGGTTTCCTATAATTGGCAGAAAAATGGGAAGAGGTAGTTCCTCATGACTGAAAGTTATTTTTTTACTTTTTTCACTAGAAAACACTTTTTTAAAAACAGAATTAATTTGTTTCCCCAAATTATATATAATTGGTGCTTTGTGAAGCGTTTTCGGCCGAGCTCCTCCTCCAAGTTGTTGTTTTTGCATGTAATGTGTAGTGATACACTCGGAGGGGTTGACATTCCTTGCCCAGGATCGACCGCAATTTGAAAAGTTAACTTATTTTTTTATTTAATTTAATTGTCTATAATTTTAGGATGTTGCTCGGGCCAGGACTCGAATTCTGACCTCACGAGCGGCAGTACGCAACCACTAACCACATTTACATATATTTTCAAAACGTAAAGTACACTAGCTTCAATTGCTAAAGCAAACCAAAAATTCTGCTGAATATTGAATATTAATAGCCATACAGATTTATTGTAGTTTTGCTTAAAAACTAACGTGTAAGCGCAAATCTCCCCGGATTAAACTTTATTATTTTATTTATTGCATTCAGCTGGCAACACTATCCAACTACTCAGTTGAGTACTCATGGAAGCCAACAAGCTGCTGAAGAGCAGCTAACGCACACTGGTTGCGCTTCTATAGTAAAAAATAAAAACACAAATTCTCTCTCTCTCTCTCACTCTCTTTCTCTCTCAGCTTTAAATAGTTTCTGTGTTTTTTTTAGGTGATACTTAAATGAAAATGCTCAACAGTTTGAAGGTTGCTCACCACACTATCTGCTGCTTCCTAAATCACCCGCTACCACCCGCCACTGTGTCGAGGTGCTAAGATAAATTACAAAAGTTTTATCTCAACGACATAGGTTTGTTTGGGTTCCCCAAAAACATTACTCGCATAATCTGTAGCTCCACACAGGCATTTTCCCTTGGTCGCCAATGCAAGGGTAGTCTCGTTTTGAGGCCAAAGTAAATTTGTTGTTTTAAAATTAAAAATTCACTACAGCGAGGCGAGACAACGTTCAAGTGTATCTCGTACAAGTGCCGCTCCATAAATTGTGGGCACGTAGAGGAGAGGAAATGAGTGTTTAAGTTGCGCGTTTGACCAACTCTAATTGCATTGTAACGTATCCATCCTGCTTGTTGGGGCAACGGCAAAAACAATTACAACAACGATGTTGTTGCGTAGAAAATCTGATTATGCTGACCGCCAAAAGCAGCGAGAGCTGTGTTAGCAAAATAAACAGAAGTGTATACACTTCAGCCATTTGTGGCGTTCTCTTTACCTCGCCACTTCCATTTATCATTTGCTTGGCCTGTTGTGGCATATAAATATATATATATATGTACTGTATATATATATATATATATATATATATATATATATATATATATATATATATATATATATATATATATATGTTTTGTACATATTTGCTTGTATTCTGTTTACCGCGTTTGCCATTTTTCACACTCACCCAACCATCCTGTGGCTGTGGCCATTTTTCATGGCATGTCAAGCGTGAAACAAACAGTTAGCTACGCAGCCTCGCACTTTCCGGTTATCTACGCTTTTGAAAATATTGCAATCCTACAATCTATGGGCCTGCCAAAGTTGCCACCAACTGACAGCGCTTCTGTTGCAGGCAGCAAATCCCCACAGCTGCTGCCACACACACACACACTTGTCTTCTCTCTCACTTCCTCACTCTTCTTGTCAATGTTGATTTGTGGGAAATACCCAGTGCATGGCATGACATGGCAAGGCAAGTGCAACATGCCACAAGAGGCGAGATCTGCTAGCTGATAGGCGGCAAAGTAAGCACTAAAAAGCTGACTGTCCGTTCCGGGAAGGAAGAAATCATATGAATGAATTTGCAACTTTATTTTTTATTATTAAGCTTCCAGCGGCTGAGTAACAACAGCAACAAAACATTTCATTTATTAGAGGGAATGGTGTGACAGTGTGTAAAAAAATTGCAGCGAAAGAAAGGCAAAATGTGAGTTTGCCTTAGTGTAGGCAAATTCCCCTCACGTTCGGCTAACAACAAAGAATGCTCGGATGCGTCAGGTCCACACTATGTGCGTTCGCCTATCAGTTACTGTGCTGTGAGCTCTGAGTACGTGTCTATCAACCATGCTGTGCTGCTGTGGGTGGCTGGGGCTTGGTGTGGTGTTACTCTGTTGACGGCAGGATTTTTTGGTCTGCACCGACACATGCACGAATATACATATATATATATATTTATATCTATAGATACACATATCCACACAAAATATGGCCGGCAATAGTATATGACTAGGGATACTCGAAATAATCAATATTTTCGTATTTGTCTTCTTTCTTTGCTTTGTTACTTCATTCGTCACTCCCTATTGCTTTGCACAGGCTTTAGTGTCTGCGGAATCTTCTGTTATATGCTTCGTATGTATGTATATACGAGTATATATTTTTATTTGGTTTGTGCACATCCAACAATTTTTCGCACATTCTTCAGGAGTTTAAAACATTTTTATTTGATAAAATTGTTTTTGTTTTGAGAAACCTCTATTTGAAGGATAAATTGGCATAGATTTCTGCGAGAGAACGGGAAATAATAGAAAAATTATCTTAAATTACGTAAAAAATTTCACAAGTTTCAAGTTTCCGATTTAAAGCGAGGGGCACATACCTTTTAAAAGTTATTTAAGTTGAAGATTAAAGCGAGACAGTGGAAGAAATGTTTTCCAAGGAACTTGTGCCACGCAGATGGTAAGGCTGGACAGTGGCAGTGGTTGTGCTCGATGGTCCCTTCCTCCTCTTCGTGCCTACAGCTGCGGCAGAAATCGTTATAGAAATAGCCCATCCTATTCCCATGAAGCACCATTAAACAGTGTCCTGTTATTACACCAGTCGTTATGTTATGCATCTTGGGTCCGTTTCCCTGGTAAATGCCAGTTTAAGTATGTACTTAGCCGTGAACAGAGGTAGACCAGCATCGTGTGCGCACTTTATCATACAATTGCCTGGGACCACAGCAGTACTGTATTTCGTTGAGAGTTTGTTAAGAGAGAGTTCCTACAAGTTATGGCCACTTTTGATGTGATATCGTTACATTAAAGATATCTGATTGCAGCCTGACTGTTGGAGTAATTTGTAACCGATTGTCCTGCTGCCGTAGATTTGTGCAACCACACCGCGGCGTCCATGATTGCGTAGAGTTCCACCTGGAAAAAGGTGAAGTGGTCCGGTATTCTCATGCTTATGCTTAATAAGAGCACGGCAGAATAAATTCCGCAACCCACCTTCCCATTAAGCTTCGAGCCGTCTGTGAAGATTCCCACTCGCATCTGCTTGGGATTCTCGTGGAGATAAGATTATCGAAGCATACACTGAAGGTGGTGTAGTCCAGCTCCATTGGCACGTCTGTAAGAGATAATATTTTTGTATGTCCTATACTGCAAATCTTCCACTTCCAAGGTCGAGTTGCATTCAATCTTATTACGTTGCAACCCGCTTGTAGATTCCCGTATAGGTCCAGAGGCAGGAAGTTGAGAAAAGTTAGCCGTGCTTTCGAGGGAGTTGACAGCCATGCTCCCGTTAGCAGGATGGACGCCTATCGTTGAACTCTGCTTTCCACATATTCCTCTGCTTTATACAGTTTTGTGCATTTTGTTGACGATGGTGTTCTTTTTGATGACCTTTTTCTCTTTCCAGCTGGCGTTTTCTTCTCTTTGACTGGCGTTTTTTTTTTATCAAATCGGTATTTTTTTTTAGCTTATCTTATTTCTAGAGCTTGGCATCATGTTTTGCACGTGTTGCGGATACATTTTCAGGCGTCGTCAAAACAGTGAACTTCATAGGCTTTCGATTATGATTTGATTTCTTGGCTGTCCAACTATTTTCAAAGCTTCATGTAGAGATGATCTATAGGTGGTTAGGCGCCGTCCCCTTCAAAGTAGTCCCCTTTGGCAGCTATACAACGAGCGCGTTATCCATGCTTCGTAACATTTCTGGAATGCTTCGATTGTGATGAAGGATACAGTTATGAGCGATGTCTGGGCGCACCCTGTTGACTCGTTTTCGCAATATTTCGAGTATTTGGCGATAGTAGACTTGGATTATGGCTTGCCCGGGTGGAAGAAATTTTTTTGGGACGATTCCACGGCTATCAAAAAAGGCAATTATGCCATCGAAACACCTGAGCACGACTAAGAGTACTATGACCATGCACTTTTAAAACTTTAGCGAAGTTTCCGAAGCTAATTCGCCCAATTTATGTTTTTTTTACGGTTTTTACTTCCTTCGAACAGAAACTCATTGGGTAAGAGCTAGAATCGGTGCATATACCGATTATATTGGTACAGCTTATTGAGGTAAGTTTTTACAAACTACAAACTGCCAAATTTAAATAGAACTAAGACAAAATTTCTGGACAAGAAACTGAACCGGATAGCCAGCATAATAAGCTACATCGCCCTCTATATATGTATAAGATGCGTTGGTAAAAAATGGGGTTTAAAACCTGAGATCTCATTATCAATATTCTACCAATAGATTTAGTGGTTTCTCAGACAGTGGCCGGTCTTCGCCTCAGGGAGCTAGATTCCAATTACTTTGATACCTCTGATCTGATAGATCGACTCTTGATGGACGAGTTGGAGGAGGTGTCTCCTTAAAAGACCCGTGGTTTGTATTTCAGGCTGAGCTTTCAGCCGCTATAGAGGCAGAAAAATACATTGTAGCTGAACGCACAAGCAAGGATATCTTTATAATCGGCAATTAAGTCAATTAGCTCGGCTGCAACAATTTCATTTGAGTTTCTGGACACATCGTGTTGGCCTGAGTGTATTGATGCTTACATATCGTTAGCCACTTCAACCCAATCTAACCCAAATTTGCAATTGAAATTTATAGAAATTTTGTTAGTTAGTTTTTCTTTTCAAATATACTAAACTAAAATACAACATTGAATTTGTTTATTTTTAATTTAATTATTAAAAATAAAAAAATTTTTCGCAGTAACAATTTAATTCAATTCAAAATAACTGCATATGTGCGCATTAATTAACGTAAATATATGCATTTATTCAGAAAAGTTAATGCAGCATCAATAATACCAAATTATAATTATTCAGCAGAAATTAATCAAACGAATATACAACAAATATAATAATGAGATAATAAAAGTGAAACTATATTCAATTACATTCATGCCTGCATAGATAATATAATTTTATACATGCGCACGCAAATAAATCTCTGCTTAGCTTTTCGATTTCAATAAAGCTGAAACTTCTTGGCTACTCTGACTCTTTGGCATTAAGCCAAGAAGAAAACACAGCCGCCTAACGAAGATACAGACAGACAAGAGCTAAAATAAGAGTACTCCAAATACGCGGGAAATATACACTCCACACGGGCAGTAGAGTACGCCAAAACTAACCACAATCCAAACAAAAAATATCGTACAATTAACTGAATCATATACCTACTCCACCTTGACATAACATCCAAGAAGTCCATGGAGTACCTACCGAGAATTAATTTTGAAATTACTCCAAAAAGATACTCCATGGAGTAGGTTACATTATGGAGTATAATACATATAAACAAATTAATATATTATTATTTATTACTTCTTTAGAATCCATTTATTATTAATAGACATATTTAAATGTTCGAATTTATTCGATTTCCATTAAAAATTATTAGTTCAACTTCTGTACGAGTTTTATATACCAACAGTGCTCTCAAAAGAAACGAAACTGACAGGAAACTGAACCGGATAGTTTTACATATTTTGTCTGTACGACAAATGGCGCACTCGCCATTGTGTTTAGTGATTTTGATCGAAAAAACTTGTATTGAGATGTGAATTGATCCCATAGTACACTACAAGGGAGTACCTTTTAGACTACTCCAACGGATAATATGGTTCAGAAAAGCTTGCAGGGTAGTGCCAGGCAGAGAGATAAAGTTGCTGTTGCACCTAAGGCAAAGTGAAAATTTCTTCTTAATATTAATAATCGATATTACACAAAATTACATATCATATATGCATACATGTATTGGTCAAGTAAAAAGTCATCCATTATTTTCGCATTAAATTGCAGGCGACCTGTGTCAAATGTGCAACGCTTTGCTCCATGCCTTTTTGCCATTTTGAATAAAATGTCATTCGGACAATAGATTTTCTAAGGCATCTCTTGAGGTCAATTCTTCACCAGTCAAATTATTCGCCATAAACAGTAGCAGATCGTAAACACTTGACGCGAGGTCCTAACTATAAGGTGGATGCATAAGAACCGCCCAGCTAAGCTCACGGAGCCTCTGGTGATGAAACATAATTGCCCTCTTGTTGGCAAAAGCTGGGCACTTTTGGGTGATTGCTTCCTTCAAACGGTCGAATTGCTGATAGTATAGGTCTGAATTAAGAATTTGGCCTTAGCGGAGCAGCTTATGTTGGATGATTGGCAAAGGCCAAACACACAAGAAAACCATCCAGACCGTCAATGCTGACTTGGAGGGATACTGTATATGCTGGCTCATATCCGCTTCAAAAGTGGGTCGATTTTGTTACGATTCAGCAACGATTCGCAGATGGAAGTTCGGTCAATGAGAAAACAATGGATTACTTTTTACTAGGCGAAATATATGCATGCACTGAAATTAAATGTAAGTTCGCTAAGAAATTTTGCTAATTGAGCAAAATGTTTACTTTTGAATTTATCTACAGAAAATTGTATTTTCCAAAAAAAAAAAAAGAAGTAAGCATTAGAGTATTAAAGTAATGCTTTAGAAAATACTTTAAAACGAATTTATTAAGCAAATTCAGTAAATACTAACCTATTGCGAATGACAAGCATTATCAAAGTTAGGAGAGTTATGCACCTACACGTATGTATGTTAGCACACAATAGACAGGGTATAAAGTTCGCTGAAAGTATTTACAAATTACAATAATGAATTGTATACTGAAAAGTAAATTTGAAACTACAAACATTTTTGATGAATTTGCACAAACTTTACTATCATATTTTCCATATGTCAATATGTATATGTATATATGTATACTTGTGTGTGTGTTGGACTCTTCACAAATTTTAGGCCAATTAAAATAGCTATAAAATAGTTAGAAATTTTATCAGACATAAATTTGTGAATTTATTTAATAAATAATTGAGTGTATGTACAAGTAGGTATATATATGTAACCTTTTGTGTGTAAAAAACAAAGTTAGTTTAATATTGAAAAACTTTTTCATAAACATGCATGGATTTAAAGTACTAAGTGAGATTAGAAGTGTAGCCAGTGGAAATGATACGAAAATATTTTAACTTTAATTTGATTGCAATAAAACTATTTCTCCCTTCGTTGTAAGTTTTTTATAGGCTTAAATATTATTATATAAAAGCTTTGTTTAAAACTGATTTATTTCTTTGTTATAATTTTCATGAATAAATATTACTTAAATTTCACATATTATCAGTGTAGAAATTATATTAATTTTGTATAAATATTTGTGCCTTTAATACTAAGTATTTAATAGTTACAATTGAACTTAAATATGCCAAAATAATGCAGACGATGCATCACTGGTATTAAACTACAGAAAGGATATAAAAACTGGATTGGTCTCGGAATAGCTTCCAAATGGTAGTTGAACTAGTCCCAAACTCCTTTGTATTTTTTTTTATTTTAATGAACTGAAAATTTCCAGAATTTGTATTTAACTTCCAAACTGGCAAAAGGAAAAAAAACTGATCTGAGCTAGTCACTAACAATTCTGAAATGCAGTTAGAGGGTGTTGTGATAATGGACGACAGGTCTTCAAAAGACTGGCAGATCCTTTCCTTGAAGTCGTTCTCGGTTTACTGCGCAGGATAAAACGCTCGTTGAGAGTTTCGGATGATTTTCCAATTTCAATAGGAATTTTTTTTCAGTTATGACTGAGTTTTTTTAATTTTTGGAAATAACCAGTAATCACAAGGTGCTATATCCGGGGAATATGATGCTGGACGTATTTCTTCGATCCCAGAGATCACAATAAAATTATTCGTTTTTCCAGCAACGTGGGATGGCGCGTTGTCATGACGTAAAAATAGCGCCACAAATCCTCTTTCTTTCTGTTTTCCAAAAAATTTTTTTGAAAACTTTTGGTAAGCACTCTTCGGCGTCCCATTTTGCAATTACCGACTGACCCTTTTCCAGTGGAATAGCAGCTACTATTTCAGATCGGGTGATTGCTTAGATTTTACGGGTGGATTTGCTGCTGTTTGGTTTCACAATGCACAATTTTGATTTCGTCGAATTTGTTCCAGTATTTTGAACTAAAAGATGCTCCACGGTATGGATAGCCAATTGTCGTAAATGTCGATGAAATAATGGAAATCGTCGAATTTGACCATCATACGAGCTCTGTTTCGATTGTTCAGTAGGTAAATGCGCAAAAATCCGTTTGGAACCACTTGGATACACAAATAAGCTCAAGACGCTGTTAAATCGTAACAAAATCGACCCATTTCTGCAGCGAATGGTGGCGGCTAGTTATGAAAAGTCAAACGAAAATGGTCTTATCCTATCCTAGTCAGTCTGACCGAAATCATTATATAATATATTTCATGATGATATGAAAGTTATGACATATGATTTTAGGAATAAAACTTAATTCTCATTATCAAAAAAAGTTGTTGGAGCAGTTTTATATACGAGTATATATAATTTGCCGATATCAATGAGTTCTGACCACTTGATTCTGAACAAATCGATTATATAGGAATTTCGATTTCAATTATTTTCCCGGATAATGTTTGATTCATTATATATATGCGTACTTTATATTTATTTTACTCGCTTCTAAATGCTAGACGGACAGATGGACATGGCGAAATCAAATCAACTCCTATAAATCGGTATAATTTAATATTTTATTTTTTTTTAAATAGAATTTATTTCACCAGAAGTAAACAATTTGAAAATGTAAATTATAATAATTCAGAAAATGAAAATATTTGAAATTAAAAATTCAGTAACATAAAAATTGAAAAGTTGAAAATTGTAAGTTAAAAATTTTAAAGTAGATTCCTACAATCGGTATATAATTTGATGGATCTATTTCTTCTCCTTCTGGTACTTACAAACTTCGAATTAATATACCATATATTCATGGATTTATGACATTTAACTGTACTTGAATATTCACATACCAATTGAATACGTTTAACCTACATAACGTACATGTGTGCATACCATATATACAGACAATTTATTGAATTTACGCTTGACCAAATCTAGGCTCTCCACATGTACGTGTATGTACATATACGAGTAGTTGCAATTAAATTTAATACATAATTCCTGTTTGCACCTAAAGCGACCATTATTAATGTGGACATAAATAGTTAATCAAAGTTTAATGACGTAGCATGAACATTCCCGAGCATGCAATATTACTGCAGCAACATTACTGAAGCACATAAATCTCCATCACAAGGACAACAACAACTTAAGTAATAATAATTTTCAATTATGCGGTTTGTGGTTACGAAAGGGTTGGGGAAAACTAAGTGGCAAAACAGAGGCGGTAATTTTTCAAGAAAATTATCTGGAACTAGCGTGGAGACGGATTTAAATATAGAAGAAGGTTATAATTTAAATGAAAGTAATATTTTTTTATTTCGTAAACAATGAAATAAAAGGTTCTCGATTCACCGCATAATTTTTTTTATATATTAAAACCTTTTTCAAATTGATATTTTTTTTTTATTGGGAAGGGTATGTAACTGGTCCCAACGATTATTGAAAACAAAAATAGACCAGAGTGGTAGGAAATGTGGCTGATTCACTGATTTCAACATATAATCCCACATAACCCGCCACTTCGTAGTTCGAAGGTAATAAATCATACATATATGGTTTATAGTGAATTGTGAAAGAATTAATAAGAAAGAAGTATGGTTATGGTCATAGAAAATTTATAAAAAAGACGAAACTGCTGAAAATCTAAAGTAGTATATTTTTTTATATAACCTTAATAAAAACAATTCCTTACTAATGTTAGTATACCTTAAAAAATTGAGTATGTGCTTAAATATCACTGACTAATATCGCTAAAATGTGTTAAATAAATATTCATCTCGGCCAAAAAATGAAATTAAATCGCACAATTACTTGGATTAACACAGCAATAGTGCATCGATGCACTTAATTCGATTGATGATGCTCCACCAAGTACCTGTATTCAACGATGGTATGGTGAATTCCATCGAGATCGTAGATCGCTCCAAGGCAAATTTCGTAAGGTCATTCAAAATCCGTTTTAAGGTATTTTCAGCAAATTTCCAGTTTATACGAAGCTGCCTCCGAACGGCTGATGTTTTTTATGAGCAGCCTTTATTGCGTGTCATAAATACACTCGGAGGGGTTGACATTCACTGCCGAGGGGTTGAATCCAACAAAAATTGCTCGCGCATGTATCACTTCCAAGCAAATAGTTGCCTGTTATTTTTTTGAAAAAACTGAACATGACATGGAAGTATATATTTTGAGTGGCGTACAACCATTTGTTGTTGTCTTTCAAGAAAACAAACACCTCAATGCGAGCTTTCACACATCGGCTGTATGATGCGTTCAGAATGCATGTCTTGGAGGCACCTCAATCAGAGTGGTAAAAGTGCTTCGATAATTGGTTCAAATAGACCTTAACGGAGAATATTTTGAAAACTATAAAGCTATCTGATATATGCTTTTTCAGGATATTATCCTGCTCAACAATCTGAGCCCGATGCGTCATACTCTTAGTATATTTGCTTTAAAATTAGTAACAAAATTCTTGTCTGTTGCGGCGACTCAAAATTATCAAGTCTATTTATACTTATATTAGCTTAAAAATTTATTAAAAGTGTGATTTATTTCGGGGTTCCTTACTTTTTAAAGGAAAAAAAAATACAGAAAATTCGAATTTAGTGAGAAATGTTTATTATTATTCGAAAAAACATTCTTTGGCATTTATTTTTTGCTTTTCTTTCAAATGTTGGCCGCGGCTACGTCTCAGAAGGGCCATCCGTTGAGTCCAATTTTCAATGACACATTCGAGCATTTCGACTGGTAACTGACAAAAGACCCGCATGATGTTTTACTCCAAGACCTGAATCGAGGCGGGATTGTCCGCATAGACTTTAGACTTTGCATATCCGCGCAGTAGGGGCTTAACGCTGTAATATCACACGACCTTGGTGGCCAAGTGAAATTATCTGCTCGCCGAAGTGTTCTCGCAATAATTCCAATAATTGATGCAATGTGGGGAAAGTGACGAAACCAAATGGCGCCGAGATAACGAGCTTCAATTACAAGCATCAAATAGTCGGTTATCATGGCGCGATAAAGGTCGCCACTGGCGATGGGAACGTAATCGGAATCATTTTTGAAGAAATATGGACTGATGATTCCACCGGCCCACAAACCACACTAAGCCGTTGCTTTTTCTGGATGAAATGGCAGCAATTTTTCCTTGTTTAGATATCCATTGAGTCAAAACTGGGCCTCATCGCTGAACAAAATTTGGCTCGAAAACGTCGGATCTTCTTGGAACTTTTCAAGAGTCCATGAGGCGAAGCGATGTCGCTTGGGAAAGTCGAACGGCTTCAGTTCTAGCACAAGCTGTATTTTGTACGTTTTAGTCGTTCCATACGTCTGTCCGAGTTGCTGCGAACGGCGCCGAATCGACTCTCCGCGATCTTCGGGTACACTCTCAGCCACGGCCGCTTTATTTTCTTCGAATGCTGGGTCTCAAGATGGGTGATGGTGTTGCGAATAGTTCGCTCAGTATGTTGATTATGTGGACCATAAGTTGAATATGAACTTGAATTTTCGTAATAAAGTTGAACGATTTGTAAACGTTGTTCAGGCGTAAGTCTTTCCATGATGAAATGCCAAATAATTCTGAACTTACGTGTGATCTGGCAAAAAAACGCTATTGAAAAAATTACCTCTATTTGGATCAAGACAAACAAAAATTTTATTGTTTCTTGCTCTTCAGTTTTTTGGCGGTTTTATTAATGCTTTTTTTAAGCTTTAATTTATTTTAATCTTTTTTACATACAATTTTTCTTAGTCTAAAAGTAGCTTAACTTCATCTCACTTCTTCCCTGGTAGTTTGGCTAAATTCAAAAATGTTATGCAATTTCAGCAAAAGCTTATCACTATCTCACTGTTTCAGAATTGCATTTCTGCTTCTACTTTCAGACTATAAATTTATGCATTTGCAGCAGCAGCAGTAGTACCATATATGTATGTAGATAAGGCGTTTTTGATATGAACACATGTACGCATTTGTCTGCGAACTCTAAGAATAGTGTATGAAGTCAACAAACCCATTCACAAACACACACACACACACAATCATACATTTTGAAAAACGCAAGTAGAAGGACCTGTGAGGAGAGAGAGGAGTGAGGCAAACAAACGCTTTCGTAAGCTCTAAAATAAGTCCAGGGTATTACATATTTACTGTACAAAAACCCATGGACAAAGTCGATAGTAACCTTGCCCAACACGTCGCCCTTGTTGCAGTGTAGCTTCCGTCAAATCCTTGCCAAAGAGGCGTTGTACTTACATATATATGTATATGTATGCTATTTTTTTATATTTCCTTTTCTTTTTGTTGTTGATGTTGGTGGATGGCGAGAGAAGTGTGTTAGATATGAACGAAAAAGAAAAAAAATTAAATATATGTGTGTGTATGTTCCCTGTGGGAAAATTGAGTACGGGATATTTTTTTTTTGAAATTTACGATACACAGAAAAGTTGTCAGAAAGGCTGGCAGGTATCTCAAGGTAAGTGTATAAAACTAGTTTGCAATTAAAAACAATAATTTCGATTCTAGTTATATTCCATATTTTATTGTAAGTAAAACACAAAATCCTTCTTATGTTTAAAATTTCAGTACATTTTTCGAAAACTTCCGTTTTGCACTCTATTGATATTTCTTCAGTTTTTTTCTTTTGTTTTTTTTTTTTTTTTGTTCTAATCGCCTCGCTGTCGAATGGTTATTTTTTCAATTGCTGTATAGATGTGGGTGCTACATATAGTGATGTGCCACGCCTCAGGCGCCATGCCATTCACGCTTGCTTTGTGTGAGATATTGCGAACGTTTGCAAATAGCCGGACGACATGCAACGGGTATAACGGTGGTAGAGAGTGAGTTAAGAAACATGCAAGTTATTACATATATATTTACTCATATTTACCCATGAATGCACAATCGAGTATGTACCTATGTGTATGAAAGTGTGCATTCAAAAGGACATTGCTTCGTACATACATATTTGTTTCTAAGCCAGTTGTTGGTCCGAAAGTGAAAATTGTTAAATAATAAATGTTTGCAAACTTATATACATACAAAAATATCTCGCCTATTACACTGTGCAATAAATATTAAGAATAAATTTCTATACACGAAAGAGGGGAAAAAGGGAAAAAAATCAAACAAGTCACTGATATCAGCTCCCCTAAGGTCAAGTGTCGTGTGTTTTTTTTTCAAATAAATTTTATTTATTTAAAAAAAGAATATTTATAAGTCAAAGTTTATTCAAATAAGTAGGCGTATAAAAATATTAATAGAATTTTTTTTTTTTAGTGGCGGCTCTTAGAATTTCTGCTGAAATACGTCCCTTTTGTTAGTGAATGACACGATAACTGTAAAATGAATCATCTGAAAGTAAAAATCAAAGCAGTTGCTTATGCTGTATCACATTGATTATGGTCGAAACCAAAAAAAAAAAAAAAAAAAAAATGGCGAACTTTTTAATTTTTTTGCTCTTTTTTCAATTTTTATTTTTTATAATTTTTTTTAAATAACAAATAAATTTTTTTGTTGTAGTTTCGGCCATAGAGAGGCATTTTATGAGTAAAATGCCGTTTAATTCAATGTTGATAAGTTCAACAGGTTTTAAATAAGAGTTGAAAAAACCTGGTTTCGAGAAAAAGGCGATTCAAGTTTTTCTTCGTTAGGATTCAATCCTTGGCGGGGTCTGCTTTACCCTCTTCTTACTTACTTACTACATGGTCTTGCGGACCTTCGGGAATAAGTCTATATTATTTCTAAGAGTATTTTCTAGCAATTTACAGGGAAAAGAAAATTCAGTTTTTTTTTAATTTTTTGGAGGCACCTGACCTTAATGGATTCAGTTTTGAATGAAAAAATTTAATTTTTTAACGTCCGTTGTAACACTGCTCATACTTCAGTTAAGTACATGAATTGGTGTATTAACTGTGGTCCGAAGTATTTAAGTACCAGAAGAAGAAGAGATTCATCAAAACTTATATCGTCTATCCATCTGTTCAACTGTTTGTAAGCAAACTAGTTCCCCAGTTTTTGAAATATCTTAACCAATCTGGGTACATAGCAATAAAAATGCAATTTAACGATCATTTGTCGGGACCGGCTAGATCGGACCACTTTCAGATTTGAGCTTTTTAATCATAAATCTGACAAACAACCGTCTAAGAGCATGTAATTTGGTATTCTATATACGTACATACATATAAATATTGTTTCCGAAAATAATCGAAATCGGAGGACCATATTATATATGTAGACCACATATAGCCGATTTATTCAGATAAGAAGTTTTGAATTGAAAAATCTATGAAAAATGCATATAAAAGCATGTATATGCTTGTGATAAAAGCATGGTTACACAAATAAACATCGATACCGAAAAACATCGAAAATGGAAAATTTCATCAAATATCGTTTCCTCTTCATATATGAGAATTAATACTAAATCTTAAAATGAAATACAGCAAATTTCATGTGGTCATGAGAGGCATAAAAACTTTGGCAGCTCTTCTTTCGTGCCACTTGTGATTTCTCGGTTAACTTAGGTTAGGTTATACTACTTGGCCGTAATGGCTAACAGAGACCTGCTGGGTCTTTGTAGTGCGAGATGGAGGTTCTGTTTAATTCAAGGAGGTGTTCCAGAGTTTGATTCATATCTTCCGCCACTCATTTCTTACAAGCTTGCAACCTGTAATCAAGCCAACAACCTTCCTTCAGTTCTTCCAGATCCCCGTGAGCAAAGAGTGGGTGTAACCAGCGAGTCACTGTATTCGCTCCAATAGTTTCGAGGGCACCATAGAACAAGATCCGCTTGAGCACTGCTATGAAACACTAGAATATAATGCCAGGCGATAGTTTTCACGAAAATTCTAGCATATTTCTATATATAGAAGGCATTTCATCCAAACTTTAGCTTCGAAATCAGCTTGCTGTACATCGATTCACTTTATAATAATTGAGGTATCAGTCGACAAAGATATGCTAAGTTGGTGGATGTATTCATATATATGTAACTGAATTGAATTGATAACCTTTGGATTGCTTTTCGGCCAAACTATTCTTCCTATCTTGTGTTGTGCGTCTTGAAGTTTTTTTTAGTTTTTTCGAACACTTTTAAGTCACCTTTGAAGGACTGATGAATTTATAATGAAGCAAAATACACTCGAAGGAGTTTATATTCTCAACCGAAGGGTGATTGCTATCCGATTTCTTTTATAATTTTGGAAGTTGGCCTGGTTAGGGCTCGAACCTTATGCATGGTAATAACGCAGTGTTAAGTATTCGGCTACTGCTGATGCATTCACAACCACAATGGTATTTTTCTGATATTTGAAAAATCAGCATTATTCTATTTATTCGATTATACAAATATACTTAAATATAAATTTTTTAAGAGCTTTGTTGCCAGTAAATCCATTGAAAACATCCATTGTTAACATTGGTCGCTGCGATTTGAACTTAGTAAGCCATACTGCTTTTTTTAATTAATAATGTTTTTCTGAGAAAAATATAGTATACTCCATAGTACTCTAGAAACATTCAAAAACTAGCAATGACTAAACACTTTTTGTACATTCCTTTGTAATAGGAAGGAACGAACAATTTTGGCTTCAAATTTAAAATTTTTCCAATTTAATTTAGTACCCCCAACTCATCCCATATTACAACGTAAATTAGTTTTTTTTGGAATAAATCCATAATTAAAATTTCCTAGATCTTTTGAAAAATTCTCTTGTCATTACCGAGAAAAGGATACAAACGTAGTATTGCTCAGTTTAACCATTAACTAACTACACGTGTTTATCGATTTCTTTGTCGCACAGTGTCTTACAAAAGAATACATATACCTAAATGCAAATATCTCGCTATGTAAGCAACACCAACCATTGCAACAGTGGCATAAAGCATGTATCAACAAAAGGAAATTGTCGGCAGCAATCAAACTGTTAGTTACTGCAGAGTTCTGTGCATGACAAGCTAACATTATGGACTATCTACGCTTAGTTTTTGCGGCAAATGAGACAAGGAGGTGATGCATTTTCCAATGCATACAACAAACTACATTTTTCGGAAAATTAGTTTTGAAAACTATTTGCAAATGGCTTAAACTGATAGTGATTCTTAGGAAGCAATATAAAAGTAGTACTGCCTTTCAGTTTTCTAAATCTTTTGTTTCAAGTCTTAGCTATTCGAATATTTTATCCCTCTGCACTAAATTTTCTTTGCCTTCCTGTCGTTCAAAATTAATTTTTTCTGTCAAAATATTGTTTTTCAATTTTATTATTGAAATATAAAAATGTATGTATGGTATGCTCTTCGAATCCGCAAAAAGGGGGACCCGCCTTCTGCGCCAATTATTGTGGAATAAGCCTCCTAAATATAGCATATACAATATGTTCCTATCGAGAGTATTGTGTGAGCTGAAGTTCACCGTCAACAAATGGAATGGACTTTACCAATATGACTTCAAACATGGCAATCTATGAGTGGTCAGATATTCACCACGCGCCAAATCCTTTGGAACTTCTAAAGCTGCCTTCAACAGCGCGAAAAGGAGCTACCTTTACCTTTAGGCTGCCATGCCTGAGTTTGGTATCCCCCCCAAACTTATACGGCAATGCAATCTGACCATAAGCAAGACTAAGAGCTCCGTCAGAATCGAGAAGAACCTCTCCGGGCCATTCAGTATCAATGTGATGATACTGACTGAGTAGGCAATGGAAAAGAAAAGGAATTAAGAATTTAAATTAATTAAGAGAAAACTGCTGGAAGAAAGCTTATCCCTGCAGGGTATGAGTTCAACTTAATTCCAGTTACTAAAGGGTGATCCATTTCGAGGTTCCCTACTTTTTTAAAGAAAAAAAAAAATAACACAGAAAACTCGAATTTAATGGGGAATGTTTATTATCATTCCAAAGGTTATTTCTTTCAAATTTTGGTCTCGGATACTTCTCAGAAGGTCCATCCGTTAAGTCCAATTTTCGATAACTCGTTCGAGCATTTCGACTTGTACACGCGTGATGTTTTGCTCCAAGGCCTGAAACGAAGCGGGATTGTTCGCATAGACTTTAGATCACACAATCTTGATGGCCAATTGGCAAGCTCAAAACGTGAAATTATCTGCTCACCGAAGTGTTCTCTCAATGTGGCGCTGTCTTGTGCTCCAATTTCAGTCGTCAAATAGTCGGTTATCATGGCGTGATAACGATTGTCATTGGCCGATGATTCCACCGACCCACAAACCACAACACACCGTTGTTTTTTCTAGATATAATGGCGGCACTTGAACCTCTTCGGGTCGCTCTTCGCCCCACATGTGGAATTTTTACATGTTTACATACCCATTAAGTAAGAAATGGGACTCATCGCTGAACAAAATTTGGCTCGAAAATGTCGGATCTTCTTGGAACTCTTCAAGAGCGAAGCGATTGGGAAAGTCGAGCGACTTTAGTTCTTGCACAAGCTGTATTTTATGTGCTTTCAATTTAAGATCTCGACGTAAAATGTGGCAAGTCGTTCCATATGTCAGTCCCAGTTGCTGCGAACGGCACCGAATCGACTCTCCACGGTCTTCGTGTACACTCTTAACTGCGTGCTGGATACCATGCGTGCATGATGAAATGCCAAATAATACTGAACATCTGATCTGTTTAATATCACTGACCTCCCAAAAAAGGACAATTGAAAAAGTACCTCTATATGGAACACCCGTTATAGATGTATGATGCCACATGTGCTAAAGTGTATTTAAGTAAGAATTTATGAACTGCTTCCTGCGACTCTTGTAGCGCTTCTGCCTGACTGTGCTTTGTGATTAATGTGAAATATTGCCGATTGTCGCCTGCTGCCGCGTCGGCTTCCCGTGTTGCCGGTTGTCATGAGCAGCACGAGCCGCGCATCTAGTGCTTCGACTAAGCTGAGCTGTCAAGTTATGCGCTTTAGTGAAGGCATAAAAATGTTCATTTGGGCGGTTGAAATTTGAAATTTTGCAATTTTGCAATTTTATGGGTTTCAGCTTACAACAGCTAATAGAAGTGCACTTTGTGTCAATCAGCAGCCGGAGTGACTTTCATTATCGTTGGAGCTTATGTGCATTTGAAAATGTCGTTATATTTTGCAATAACGGAAAAGTTTCGCCATTTTTGATTTGTCGCTTGTACGTGAAACCTCATACAGTTGCAATTATGTTTACTGCAAGCATATAACGGTATTGTTCAGCGCTGCCAATACTTAATATCAATGATAATGGAATTAAATTGGCAATTAGGTAGCAGGATTGTTGTTGTTGTTAGGTTAGTGTGTTACAGCTGCGTCAGTGGGAGAGATTGTCAACTCGTTTAATGCTTGGAAATTGAGAGCTCGTCACGTAGAGCTCCATTATTGATAGCCATCACTTGATGGTAGTTGGTTTAAATGATGGCTCAAAGGAGCTCAAAAAGTAACAAACTTAATTAATATTGGCAGTTTTATCGTACATTGTTTCCCGTGCGCGACGTGTGCTAAAGGAAGGGAGAAGGATTAGAAGGGAAAATAGAAACGTGCATTACGTGTAGTAAAAAAGTTGGTTACTAAATCGTTGTTGGCAGTTTTAACAATAAAATAAAAGTATCACACTTATATGTTTTTCTTTCCCTTAGTTAGTTGGCTAAACAGTTTGCCCGATCACGGAGTACTGATGAATAGCACTTAGGCTTACTGGCTCATTGTGACACCTAAGTTGGTCCTGTGAAGGAGATCTTCTTTTCTTCCCAAGTTCTCAAACTACTTGGTGTGCTTTACGAAGTACAGGTGATTAATTACGCTAAAGATACGAGTTTTGCAAAGTAATCGAAGAAGACAATTCAGTTCCGAAAACGATAACGGACCACACTCAGACCTGGGCAGTGGCTGAGTCAATGTTGCACCATTTCTCCTCATCTTCATCCCTGCAGCTGCGGAAAAAATTGTTTGAGAAGCAGACAATCCTAATGCCATGAGTCTCTGGTTGTTAGGCATATAAAACCCTGTTGGTCCTTTTGGTGAGGGCTAATTTTAACAGATACTTTGCCGAGGAAACAGATATGTCCACGTCATGTACAAAGTACATCGGCCCTGGATGCCCCAATAACTAGAAACCGAAACATCGGAGGTTTCGCATACTATTTGGAGTTTGCTTAAGACTTCTCTGCCTTTTATTGCAACCTTTGAGGTGGTATGAATATATTGAGGAGACTTAATGACAACCTGGTCGTCAGAATATATTGTAATTAGTTAGGTTACCGTATTAGAGACGAGGAACTATGAAGCAGCTTTTGTTATCGCGTTTAGTTAAGACGCTGAAGTGGTCGGGAGGTTCAGAGAAAGCTCCAAAACCTACTGTGCATTGTAATTTCGAGCCGTCGGTGTAGAAGGATCCTTTGATCCAGAACTACTAAATTTTGCTATTAGTTCCTCTCTGGGGTTTTTGTTGAAAAAGTGTTGCGAATCAGAAGGTATAGAGGAGGCTTCAAAAATTGGTATTATGGCCCACATTTCACGAAAGGCTTTGCCGTTCTAGGTATAAATGAATACTTCAGATCACAATAGAACGAACCTCCGGCTGGTACTACAAAGGACCAACAAGTCTATGTAAGGCACATTAGCCGGCCAGTGTAACTTAAATTCTTTGTCGGAAGGTGAGGGATGTCCTCGTAAGACATCATCGCCGTCCAAGAATTGCGATGGACGGGTCAAGAATGGAAGCAATTAGGTCCTTGTGACATTTACTACAGCGGCCATATAAAGGAGTGAAAATTTGGTATCGGATTTATGGTCGGAGAGAGACTCCATCGCAATCAGTACAATTTGCATCAAAGCTAAATTTTTTAACATATCCTTGATCTACCAAATATGACTATTATGAGCGCCTGGAGCTTAGTCATGAGTGGTGCCCCCGCCACGATAAGAAAATCGGGCTTGACAATTTTAATGCCAGAGTGGGCAAAGAAGCTACCTTTGGTACAACTGTCCACAACGAAGCTTCGCCTAATGGATTGAGGCTGAGCAACTTCGCCGGTTTGTGCTACGTACATTCTAGATTCCGGCACAAGAAAATACATCAAAAACTCTATGAGAAGATACGACGGCTTACAGAAGGTTTCAAGGCCCGAACAGACTCTTGTAGGACCCAGAGGGGCACAGACTATACTGAATTTATGAAGTGAACACTTCTCAAGGCCTGATGAATATCAGTGAAAATGAAACACCCAGAGATGGTGAACCCGAAACATCAATCGATGACGATGTGAAAGACGTTCCCGACTATACTCGAATAGAGATTTCCCGCTAAAAAAACAACAAGCGGCTGTAGCTGACGGCCTACCGGCAGAGCTGTTCAAAAATGGCGATAAAGAGCTGACAAGGTGCATTCATCAGCTACTTTGCAGAATGTGGTCGTACGGAAGTATGCCCAAAGAAGTTTTCAGACAGGGTAATTCCTGATAGGGTGATTCCTGACATCTTTAATTTATTGCTGAAGAAAATAATATGAGCTCCAGAGCTGAATAGAGAAGGTACAATTTTCTATAAGAGTTCTGATTTGTCCAGACTGGATAAGGAAGCGAAGGATATGGGTCTGGTAGTGTTATCAAAAAACAGTCATCGCATTCGCGAGTCGGCTCCCACGTTGCTGACAGTCTTAACTTCGAGGTCGGAGATAATTTCGCCTATCTGGTGACTAACATTAGCACCAACAACAAATTCAGCCTAGAAATCCAAAACAGAATCACTCTTGCCAACAGATACTACTTTGGACTGAGTAAGCAATTGAAAAGTAAAGTCTTTTCTCGAAAAACGAAAGCTAAACTCTACAAGTCGCTTATTGTTCCGGTCCTGCCAGATGTATGGTCTTCTACATGCTGGGAATGGCGAATACCGCAGCCGATGGAGGGATGAGCTGTACGAGTTATATAGCGACATTGATATAGTTCAGCGAATCAAGAAACAGTGGCTGCACTGGTTTGATCACGGGGTCCGGATGGACGAGACTACTCCTGATTTGAAAGTTTTCGATGCAGTGCCCGCGGTAGAAGCAGAGGAAGAGGAAGATCTCCACACTGTTAGAAAGACCAGGTAGAGAGAGACCTGGCTCTATTTGGTATCTCCAGGGGAAGGGGAAACCTTCACTCCGTTGGAAAGATCAGGTAGAGAGCGACCTGGTTCTATTTGGTATCTCCAACTAGCGCCCAACAGCGAGAAACAGGAATGAATGTCGCAATGTTATAAATTCGGCTATAATCGAATAAACGATGTCCACGCCAGTAAAGTAAGTAGGCATGTCTATCGGTTCGATGTCTAAGAATTCTAATACTTTATTCTTCCAAGAGCGGATGCTCCGTTTAGATAATTAAAGGTCAATCTCTTCAACCCTAAAGATAATGAGCATTACCTTATGGCGTCTCATCAGTTCATCAATATAAACCGAAACTTTTGACAAGTCGAGTGCTGTTAGGACATTTTACAATTTTTATTTAATCTTTTTGTATGCTTTTTCATTCAGTTGTAAGATTTTCATTTCAATTTTTCTGATAACATGCATATGGTATATGTATTTTTGAGAATGCTCCTGCTGTGCAGACATGCCTGTATTAGGTGGCAGCAACACAGCCATCAGGTGTCTTGGTTGTAAAAAAAGAACAAAAAAAAAATAAGAAGCTACAGATTGCTCAGGTGCTAATTTTCTTACGTTTA
The DNA here is from genome assembly GCA_037013455.1 of Ceratitis rosa. Taxonomy (NCBI): domain Eukaryota; kingdom Metazoa; phylum Arthropoda; class Insecta; order Diptera; family Tephritidae; genus Ceratitis; species Ceratitis rosa. The sequence continues at coordinate 17,479,396 of JAWMAG010000006.1, forward strand.
TAATGATGGAAAAAAAATCTTCTTCGGCATGTTAATCATATCAAAATTGGAAATACTCAAATCTTGACTTGAACCACACTGTAAATTAAGTGAGAAATTTGAATTTAAAGTGTATAATTTTTCATCACAAAATTTAATTTCTTATTTTTCATGGTAATATTTTTGATATTTACAAAGTCACCCTGTTTTGCGAATCTCAGCCGATTTCACATTCTCTTTGATCATGCCAAACCAAAAGAAATTTCTTTACAAAATTCGCGATCAGTTTAGTTCTGTTCGTGCACTCGCCTGTCGGTGTGTCGTTTGTGCGCTAAGAAACAAAGAAATGCTTTTCTAATACAAAAAAAAAAAAAACACAAAAACGAAAAAAAAATAATAAAATTAAATATCCCATAGCACCAGCTGCGAAAAGTCATAAATAAAAACTTTAACTAAATACGCTTTTGAAGTTCTTGTGAGCAGGAAATATTCTTGACTTCACTTGAGTTGCAGTGTGCGCGGCGACATGGCCCAGCTGCGTCAACACGGTTTGCCCCATTTCAGAGCATCCATACCGCGCTGCCTCCGTTTAGCATTAGCGCTACTGATTGCATTGAATTGCTTGCAAATTGCGAATTCTCAAAAGACAAATGTCGGTAAGTTAGTTTCTCAGAAAATTGTCTGCGCGCATTTAGTGCCATTTATTTCGCATGCAAATTTGATTATATAAAATTGTGACGAAAAATCGATGCAACGCACGCAACACACGCCGCCACCGCACTCAGCTCGTGCACTTAGGCCAGTGCAAGTGCATGGATGTCGCACGCATCAAAGTGGCTTCCACTCTTAAGTAGCGCATCCAAAAACGCATTACTTATGGTACCTGTTTATTTTGTTTTTCTTCTTAATATACTCGTAGTTGGATGTACATACACGGTGTGTCCCAAAAATAACCGAACTTTTTGCATATAAAATAGTAAAATACACATTATATTATCTTTGAAAGTTATTATTTATTCAAAATAGGTTCCATTTGATTCAACACAACGTTTGGAACGATCAACCAGCGCATGCATAGATTTTTTTATGTCATTTATGGAAATGTTCTTCAGTACCTCGGTTACGGCTGCTTCATTTTTTTCAATTTTTTTTTTAATTTTTTAAACTTCAATTTCAATTTTTTTTTAAGTTTGACACAAAATTTTGTATTTGCTCTTTGTTCCATTTTTTTTTTTGGAATCATTAGCACACTTTTGGTTTTATTGAAATGGCTGTCACTTTTACATCTGTCATCCGACTTACATGAAGTCAGGTGCGTTTGAAAGAGGAAGATACATTCATCATTCATTTTAATGTTGCAAATTTTCAATAGATGGCGCTGTATGTTGTATGATTTAAATATAAAGTTCAGTTATTTGTGGGACACACCGTGTACTTATATTGTATGTATATGCAGCTGCACGCGTTTGTTCAACCAAGAGTATATACGAGTATGTGTATGTATGGATATATGCAAAGCTTTGGTGGATAGACAGCACTGCAGATTGCTTCTTGCGACGCTTTTCTTGCAATTTATTTTTTTTATTCATTTATTTTTTCTTGTTCTTTGAATTTTTTCTGTGTTTTTGCTGCATTTGAAGAATAACAAGACCAAAGCAAAAACAGTCCGGTGTATTTGGGTGTATAAACAAACAGACTGAGAACGAAAAAAAGGAAATGAAAATATAATAATAAGATAAAATAAAATTACTCAGGACGAAATCAAACAAAATCTCAGATACATTTTTTTTTCAATTTCTTATTATACTCGTAAAATGCAGTGAAAAATAATAAAATTTTAGAGATTGGGAAAAGAAATTGGACATTTCGATGAAAACTTGGCGCTCTTATTAAAAGAAATTTTAACAACAAGCTCCTACCTTAATCAAGGGGAAAAAGGATAAATATGAGGAATAGGGAAATGGAGGATAGTGGAGAGAAGAGATATACAACACGTAAAATATTCCTAAAATCACTTTTCTTGCTAACCACTATGAGCGAATACAGTCAACCACAAGGATATGTGAATTTCTATCCTCAGAGAGCTTTCTTCAGTTTTTAAGCAGTTATCGGCCAAAAATCGATTTAGCGGCTACAAATTCCCAATTATAAAGACATATTGGTATAGTAAAAAATTAATCCATTATTTTTGCAATAGATGGCTTTAGTGGTCTGAATTTCGCTAGAGAGATGATATTTTGTACTAAAGAAGATAATGGGAGAAGTGTTTGAGCACATGCCACGGCTAAGCACCACCAAAAAGAAAAGAAGATTGTGACTGATGATGAAACAACGTTGAAACGGTCTGCAAGCCAGTATTGACGGCCAGGAAGATATTGTTGTAAGGTATTGGCAAGGAATCATTTACTATAAGCTGACACCCTACGGCCAAAACTCCTAAATTGGACCTGTACTGTCGGCAATTAAAGCGTCTGAGGGAAGCAATCGCCCAGGAGCGCCCAACTTTGGCCAACAAGTGGGGAAATTTGTTTAATCAGGAACAGGATAGTAACACGCCAGAAGCTCTGAGAGCTTGGTTGAGCGGTTTTTATGATTCCAACTTATATTCCGGACCTCGCTCTAATCATCATATTATCATATGTCATTTGAATTGACTGAGAATTGTCCAAATTTTTCGCTAATAGGCACAGGGGTTTCTGTGAGAGAGACATAATGACATTCTAAATAGCAAAAAGTGACCGAGTGAAACAGTAACTGTGGTAACTAAAGCCTTCATATAAATAAATTAACAGTAATGGATTACTTTTTACAAGACCAAATAAAAGGGTTAGAAACCTTTTTATAGAAGAAAATGCTGCAGAACTTTTGTAAGGAAGTAAGAAACATCATATTACTTTATATTGATGGAACCTACTGGAGTCTTATTATCAACCTTCCGTTCTTGCTCTTCTATTTTGTCTACTAAACTCAAAAACTATTTCCAAGAGCGAAGTACTGGGCACAAAATGTCGGTAATATCTTACAGATAATAACCATTTACTGGTCAGGCTTGGTCTGTTAACTTCTATAACAAATCTAGTGTTCATTAATAACAGAGAGATAGGGATGAGCAGGATTGGTCGTCACATTTTCTAGACTTCTCAACTAATTAAGAATAAACTCAAAGAGGAGAACTGGCGATCAGAGTAGTTTCGAGTTCGTAGTTAATAAAGAGAGGGTGACCCAACTATTTATTGAGTGCATGTATCAGAGAAGTAGTTCACGATAACTTTTCCGAAAACACCACGACAAAAACTAGTATGCTCCATATCAATCCAAACAACTCTGGCTAATAGTCTTTGGAGAGTTTGAGTATATCTAACTTTAAATAAAAGACAGTCATGCGTCCAATATATTAATATATATTAAGTATAGTTCACTGAAATCATCGAATTTTTATGCTAGTTAAGGTCTTTCTTTAGATTGTCTTCTCTGATTCTTTTGTCTTGAGTTAGATTCTCTGAATTTTCGACATATTCGTTCGAAATATCAACATTTTCCTTGATGTAAATAGTTTGTCTGATATCTGAAAATCTTCCTGAACATAGCCGCTGAAGCAATTGTTGGCAGAGCTCTTCCTCTGGATAGTGGTTGTGGTGCGGCTTTATGTTTTACCAGGAAATGGAGGGACCTCTAGTTCATTCTCTACGCTACCTCCGAGCAAATGATGAATTTTTATCAGGAGCTTTTATTTCATTTCAGAAATACACTGGCAGGGGCGACCGTAATTATATTTTTTTCTACAATTTTGGCTGTTGGTCTGGCAATAATTCGAATTCATGACCCTATGTATAACAGCACATACTGTTAACCACTCGGTTAATGTATAAATGTATAGGATAAATACATACATAGGTATGTAATTGGTACTTTGTAACCGCTGAAGCGATTTTCGGCCTTGGCTCGATATTGGTCGTACCAGGATTTGAACCCGAGCCTTCCGAATGTCTGTACGCAATGCTAACCACTCAGCTACCATGGGCGCGGTAGGACAATAGGGACCTCATTTTTTTAATTTGTATCATATTAAAATTTATGTATTTTATTTATCTACTACATACATATATATTCGGATTTTAAAAAAATTACTTTTAAGGCCTCATCTACGAAAGCACTAAACCCGAAATGGAGAAAATCTTTCAAATGGCTATCGCACATGCGAATGAGGATAGCGGCGGTGAACTGGAGATGCACGGCATAGCTGTGGCCATTGAGCCGGGCAATGCATTCGAAACTTCAAAGAAACTCTGCAAAATGTTAAGGGTATACCATAAACAGTTACGCTCCCTGTGTATAGCGTATGAATAAAAAAAATTTCTTTGACTTGACAGCAAAATTTAGTGGCTGTTTTCGGACCAACGACAGATTTGGCCGCCAAACATGCAATGAGTATTTGCGATGCCAAAGAGCTGCCATTCATCGACACACGCTGGGATTTTGGTGTACAAATGCCAACAGTCAATTTGTATCCACACGCCTCACAGCTGGCGTTGGCGCTGAAGGATTTGGTGGTGGCACTAGAATGGAGTGATACTTTTACAATCATCTATGAAACGGGTATGTGTGCATGAGTGGGGGAAAATAAAGAAGTACTTTGCAAATTGAAAGAAATCTTCTATGAACCAACAGGTGAATTTCTGCCAACGGTTAATGAATTACTGCAAATGTACGGCACGGCTGGACCCACAATCACTCTCAGACGCTATGAGTTGGACTTGAATGGTGACTATCGCAATGTGCTGCGTCGCATTAAAAACTCTGGTGATTACTCTTTCGTGGTGGTGGGTTCGATGGCGACGTTGCCGGAATTTTTTAAACAGGTATGCAAGTTCTTGTGTCACCACGGTGTCTGAGTTTTGGTCATTGATTACACACGAAAAAATATGTATGCACATAAATATGTAATTTTATTTCAGGCTCAACAAGTTGGCCTCATGACCAACGATTATCGTTACATTGTGGGTAATTTGGATTTGCAAACCATAGATTTGGAGCCTTTTCAACATGGCGACACCAACATCACCGGCATGCGTTTGGTGTCGCCGGAAATGGAAAACGTGCAGGATTTAGCGAAAGCTTTATATGAAACGGATGATCCTTTTCAAAATGGTAAGTAGAAGATTTGTCACTAATTTAATTGACAAATATAATATTAGCAATGAAATTTCATAATTTGCCTTAAAAAATGCATAGCTTGTAGTAGCTTTACTATTTGAATGCATTTCTTAAGCGTATAGATCCACTTCTAAAAACAATCTTCAAAATCTTGCTTTTTAAGCGTATCAAGTTCAGCATTAGCCGCATTAATTATCTCTTCGTTGCTTTTTAATTTTTTGAAATAACCAGAAATCACAATGTGCTATATCCGGGGAATATGGTGTTAGTCGTATTTCTTTGTTCCCAGAGATCACAATAAAATTACTCGGTTCCAACAAGCTCAATTCACTAGCAATTATTTCTTGTGTCAATCGTGGGTCTTCGTCAGTTTTGGACTTCACCAGAGCTAGAGTGACGTCACCAGTGGTCGACCTTCTCGTCCTCTATGGAAAAATGTCCGGTATGGAATCTTGGGAACCACTTAGAAATAGTCTTTAAAGACGATGTAATCGTTTCGTATGCAATTTGGTATTCACTGAATATTTCTATTACAATCACATGGTGAATTTCTGTTTGCGTTGGTGATGGAATTTCGTCTGACATATCTTCAGCTATGTAGCGTTTTCTCGTCTCCTTTCTGCATTGATCTGGACAAGTGGTAATCGGATGATGGTATATCTGAGCTATAAGGCGGGTGAGGTAGAACTTCCCACCCACAGTTTTCCAAATAGTTTTTAACTGGTCTTGCAACATGTGACCGAGCGCTGTCACGATGAAAAATTATTGATTCGTGTCTGGTCGCATATTTTGGTCGTTTTTCCGCGATGGCCTTTTTCAAACGAATCAATTGTTTTCGGTAGAGGTCCCCATTGATCGTCTGACCCGATTTCAATAGCTCATAATAGAACACACCCTTGTGGTCCCACCAAATACATAGCACAACCCTGGCACCATAGATATTCGGTTTTGCGTGAATGTCGATGGTTGGTCGGGCTTCACATACGTTCTCTTGCGCTTTGGGTTATTAATTATAATACATTTTTCATCGCCAGTGACAATGCGATGCAAAAATTAATTCTTTTGGTGGCGTTGAAGCAACATGCCAGACGCAAGAAGATCTTGCAAGATCTTCTTGCGTCTGGCATGCATCTGCGTCGAGCAATGTCTCCAATTCTTCGTCTTGAAATTTGTTTAGCTGTCCGGGTCGTTCTCCGTCGTCTAAGTCGAAATTGCCACTCGTTCGGCTAAAGCATGGTTACCATAAACGTCCAGTAAAATAGGTATGATGGTTTTCGGTAGCACTTTTCTTCATGTTAAAGCAATGAAGAAGAACTCCCCGCAAAAACAGTTTATCTGAGATGATGATCGACAAGCCATTGTTGAGACACCGTTACATCCTCTAAAAGTCACCGTTTGGTATGTTCTATGGGCAGAAGCAATCATTGGTCCATAATGTACAGTCTATAGCGAACAATTTTCCTTCCTTCTTTTTGTCCACGCAGATAAGCACGAGACGATTGACATCTTGAAAGAGAACGTTCGACGCATTACTGCTAATATTGGCCCTCTTGGCTGGAATTATTCGAGACTACCACAGTGGTTACTTGCCTGAAATTAACTTTTGAACTTAATGGCAAACTCTTGTCTTTATAATAAAGCTAAATGTTTGTCTATTACATTTAATTATATGCGGTTTATTTTTTCTTGAAAGCTACATGTCTAAAAAACACACTTCAGGACCTTCCACATGAGCATGTCCAATTCGAAGTACCTTCAAATTAGTCAAAGTAAAAATTTCTTAGGAAGTCATAGAATAATATTCCTGCATTATTTATGATTATTTAATCTGGTGTCACCGCTGATGCCATCGCTATTAGATGTGCACAAGAACTTTGACCTGAAAGTAAGTGTTGGTTGCCCTACTGCCGAAGAAGAGAAATCAAGACACAACATACGGAGAACATTTGAAATTACTTAGATATATATATATACATATATAATATGTACAAAAAATATATGTGCATTTGTAAGTAGATAAATATATTCATATGTGTAAATGACCACAAATATTTTATGTATGTATGTATAAGCATCAGTTATACAGATCTTCCACTTAAGTCTATATTTGTATCTATATATGTACATATGTATGTGCATGTACATAATCGTATATTAAGCATGTATGTACATACATATGTATATATGTTTAATAATAATCTCTTCCTCTTTATGCCATTTCTATTTGCAGTGTCATGTCCTTTGACCACCAACATGGCATTGGTGTACGATGGCGTACAATTGCTGGCTGAAACATTCAAACATGTTATGTTCCGTGCGGTGCCATTAAATTGTAATGATGCCAGCTCATGGGATAAGGGATACACGCTCGTTAACTATATGAAATCGGTAAGTTAATGGTGTGATAAATACCAATACAAACATACATACATATATGTTCAATATGTGCTCATCTGAAGTATGCGTTGGCCAGTCATAAGACTTACTTTACAACAACACTTCTCTTCGCTGTGATTTCCTTTTTCTTAGTGATTATTTTCTTTATAAATACATCGTGATGTACACCGATTAACAGCTGCCGTTGTAGGCGAATTTCTGTGCAGTTGGGCTGTGGAGAGTTTGTTCGTATGCAAGTGCCCGAGGGAGTATTAATTTCACTGAATTTTTGGTCTTCTCCACCGCGCCTCTCAGATCACCTTTTGTCAGTTTTATGTCAATTGGAAAACCAGTCAGGTCTTTTTCCATCTGGTCTTTCCGACTGAGTGGAGGTCTTCTTCTTCCTCTGCATCTTTCAAAGCTTGAGTATTCTTATCCATCGGGACTACATGATCTAGCCAGCGCAGCCATTGTTTCCTGATTACACTATGAACTATGTCAATGTCGCCGTATATCTCGTACAGCTTATCACTCCATCGGCTGCGGTATTCGCCAACTCGTAGAGGACCATACATCTTACGCAAAACCTTTGGCTCGAAAACTCCTAACTCATCTGGGATGGATTTCCAGGCTGACATTGTTAATACCTGGTTCCAAGATAGACGAAGTTATCTACAGCTTCACAGTTATGACTGTCAAAAGTGACGTGGGGGACGAGTTGCGCATACGATGACTGTTTGTTTGATGATAGGAAATACCTACTTCGTCTTGCCCTCGTTCACTACTAGACCCATATTCTGCTATTAGAATTGTAGCAATTTTAATGTATAAGCGTCGTAAAACTTTCGGTAGAATCACTCTCAAGGATTTCGTTAAAGAATGGAAGGAAGTTGAGGATGAAGAAATAATTAAGACTAACTTTTTATTTATGAAATCTTGCACAGGCGTAACATTCTTAAAAGTAAATGTATATGTATGAATGTGTGCAATATTTCATTAACTGCTCTTCCGTAAACACTTGTTATTTAGTATACTCAAAACCAAAACAAGTTTATTAGTGCTTTTTTCACATTCTCAAACTATTTTCTTATCCGGCTCTTACTTTCTTCATATCTAACAACGAGTATGTTTGCATGCGTTTGCTTGTAACCACATCTGTGAGCACTTTAACGTCCACACCATTTCTTTCTCAATTTACTATATATTTTCAGTTGAGCTTAAATGGACTCACTGGTGAAGTAAAATTCGACTATGAAGGCTTACGTTCAGATTTCACTTTGGATATTATCGAGTTGACCATGTCAGGTATGCAGAAAATAGGTGAATGGAAGACTGAAGAAGGCTTCATAGCTAATCGGCCACCGCCAAAGATTGTAGAGCAGGATCAACGTTCGTTGGTGAATAAAAGTTTCGTTGTAATAACAGCCATAGTAAGTTTGAGTGGAGCTTTGGTACGTAGTTAATTTGTTAAGGTATACTTATAAGAGTACATTAGGGTGGCGAAATAAATATGTAAAACTTTAATGTTTCGTATTTACTTGTCATAAAGGTAGAGAAAAAATTATGGAATTAAATATCAATTCATTATTGAAAATACTAAATATGCCTAAATGTGCAGAAAAAATGGTATTTTGGAAACAGTAGTAGAAAATTTTAATACATACTATCTAAAAATTTATATTTCTTAACGAAAAATTATACATAAAAAAATACTATAAAAATTTTCAAATATTATTAAAGAAAACAACACTCTTCAGTGAAAAAGTTTGAGTTATTTGAGATCAGACCGATCAGCTGGAATCGGATATCACAAATTTGGACAAATTTTAGAGAGCGATTTTTCTTTAACAATTAAAATTCTAAAAAATAGCCTATTTATTTGTTCATAATTTTTAATAAATATATCTAAAGCCCTTTTAGTTACAGAGCTAACTTTAAAAAGCGCTACCGAACTTTTTTGGAGAGAAAAGGTTTGATAAAACTCAAAATCATAATTTAAAGACGTCAACATATATGAGTTGGAAAACATTTAAACCATTTTTTGTTAAATTTTGATTTTGTAAAGTTTTGAATTTAAACTTAAAAAATACTGAAATATAAAAAAATGTTGGAAACTAATTTTTGATAAAGCTAAAAATTTTAAAGTCTTGCATCTAAAGTTATCAAAGAATACTGAAATCTTTTCAACTGTGCTTTTATAATAAAAAGTTTTTAATTTTTACTACGTTTTTTTGTTTTTACAAAGTAAATTTTGAAAACATCATGTTTCGAAATTTATAAATTTTTAAAATCGTGAAAATTAGCGATAACCTCAGATTTTTCTTACAAAACTTTACTTCTTTAGAAGAACTTGAAATTTTTGGTACTGTATTTCATTGAAAAAATAAATTTTTGAGCTTAATTTATTTTTGAAAACTAAATTTTGGCAAAACGTCATTTTGAAAATCTGAGTTTTGTGAAAATCTTTAAAACTAACAATTAACATTAAGTTTTTGTATGATTACCTTAATTGTTTGAAAAAAAAATCCGAAAAAAAATTATAAACATATTTTCTAAAAATTGTTAAAAAGTATGGTTCAAGATTTTGTTCGAACATTTTTGAGCAGCTCGAGTATTTGAGTAACTAGTATACGCACTCTCGCTCATTGCTCATTGCCCGAAAATTTTCCAGCACACGTTAGGAAATTTCGAGATTTTTCGAGTATTTTGAATAAAAATATTGACTTTTTTCTCGGATATTTTTTTCTATAATATCAAATTTATTTACGCAAATATAAAGCTCATTGAAATAATAAAGACATTTTGACAAACAAAATTAAAATTTGAAAAATATGAAACGAACGCTTGAGCAGTTGCGCAACCAGCGAGTTTCAAGCGAGTACCGAGCTGTTCGCATTGTTTGATACACGGGTTCTATTAGAAAGTAAATTTTGATATATCCCAATTTTTTTCAAAATTATAATTTTTTTTTTTAATTTTAGTTATTTATAATGTCGAATTATTTGTCAATCAACAACACTATAAAACAACTTCAAATTTTTTTTAATTTTACAATAATTCTGTCTTATTCTTATTTTATTTTATTTTATTTTTTTTATTTTATTTTATTTTTTTTATATTATTTTATTTTATTTTATTTTATTTTATTTTATTTTATTTTATTTCATTTAATTTTATTTAATTTTATTTAATTTTATTTTATTTAATTTTATTTTATTTAATTTTATTTTATTTAATTTAATTTTTTTTATTTTATTTTATTTTATTTTATTTTATTTTATTTTATTTTGTTTTATTTTGTTTTATTTTATTTTATTTTATTTTATTTTATTTTATTTTATTTCATTTTATTTTATTTTATTTTATTCTATTTTATTTTATATTATCTTATTTTATATTATTTTATTTTATTTTATTTTATTTTATTTTATTTTATTTTATTTTATTTTATTTTATTTTATTTTATTTTATTTTATTTTATTTTATTTTATTTTATTTTATTTTATTTTATTTTATTTTATTTTATTTTATTTTATTTTATTTTATTTTATTTTATTTTATTTTATTTTATTTTATTTTATTTCATTTTATTTTATTTTATTTTATTTTATTTTATTTTATTTTATTTTATTTTATTTTATTTTATTTTATTTTATTTTATTTTATTTTATTTTATTTTATTTTATTTTATTTTATTTTATTTTATTTTATTTTATTTTATTTTATTTTATTTTATTTTATTTTATTTTATTTTATTTTATTTTATTTTATTTTATTTTATTTTATTTTATTTTATTTTATTTTATTTTATTTTATTTTATTTTATTTTATTTTATTTTATTTTATTATATTTTATTTTATTTTATTTTATTTTATATTATTTTATTTTATTTTATTTTATTTTATTTTATTTTATTTTATTTTATTTTATTTTATTTTATTTTATTTTATTTTATTTTATTTTATTTTATTTTATTTTATTTTATTTTATTTTATTTTATTTAATTTTATTTTCTTTTATTTTATTTTATTTTATTTTATTGTATTTGTTCAATGCCTTTGACCTTACGATAATATCAAGCGCTACTCTTCATTTAGTTAGTCTGATTACTTTTTTTTAAATATCTGCTTTCAATACTCTTGTTTTAAAAAAGTTTTTCAATGGTATATTTATAAAATAAAATTAACAAATAATGAAAAGATCATAATTTTTGGTTACATTAAATAAATTAATTGATATGTGGTAATAATAAAGTAAATTAAAAATTCAAATGAAAGTTCAAAAATTTTACTTTCGGGTAAAAACTTTTCAACATTTTTTTTTTTTGGAAAATGATCTTAAAATATTTTTTTTAAATTACTGTGTCATTATTCACTATTACATTTCAAAAAAAGAAAAAATCGACTCTTAATATTGGTGTGAAAATATTTTTTTCCTTGCATCACCCTAATGGGTTTGTTATTTATATATACTTGTATATAAATATGTAATTAAGGTGGTGAATATATAAATATGTTAGCATAATTCTTCTCAGAATGCAACTTAAGTTGCCGAGCAACTAACTACCTTAGTTAAAGTTACGCTTCTTTTTTCTTTTATATTTTCAATTTATTTTCTGTTACCTTATCCTTATGAATATACGTGTGTGTGTTTATTTATGTATGTATGTACTTATATAAATAGTCTTAAATATATATGGTATATACTTTTTTCTTTTTCGCCACCAGAGTGAGCCATACGGCATGCTGAAGGAGACTGCTGCTAAATTGGAAGGCAATGATCAATTCGAAGGCTTTGGCATTGAGTTAATCGAGGAGTTGGGTAAAAAATTGGGTTTCAGCTTCACTTTCCGCCTGCAGGAGGATAACAAATATGGTTCGTTCAATCCGAAAACGGGCAAATATGATGGCATGATGTTGGAGATTATTGAAGGAGTGAGTAATTGTGGCTGAGTTGTTGTTGTTGTTGTTGACGTACACACACATGCGTGTACACATCAACATTCAGCTAGTTTGTTAAACTGCATTATTTTATTTTATTTCATTTTTATTTTTTTATTTTTTTATTTATTTATTCTTCATCAACTGTCACTGACGAGTTGAGCGCATTTATTTAAGTAAACAATTTCCGTTCTGATAAAAAATAATTCCCTTTAAATACATATGTATGTATGTATTTATAAATGCTCATATATACAAAAGCCACCTACAAATTGCGGTGATTTCCATGATTTACTGCGTTTATATTGATTTGAAAGGCAGTGGGCTTAAGCACATAAATTACACGAATGAATATACATATGTATGTATGTATGTATGTATTTATCAATAAATCCTATCCGCCTTCACTGTGCATCTACATAAATAATCACATATACATATGTATATGGTGCGCATAAAACATATTTGACATACAGCGATTTATTTTTGTCAATCGTTATTACTCCTATTTTGTGTGTGTGTGTGTGTGTGTGTGAATATTGAAAATATTTTAATGAACAGATAAAGTTATCAATTTCTTGTTATTTTTTTTTTTTGGTTTTTCGGAAATCAAATGACCGTTATTAACATAAATGGCTTTCATTCTTTGACAGTCACATGTACAGGTATACATACATACATACATATATGTTTAAGTGTACGCCTATTGAGTCAGTTATTTGCTCATGAATAGCCTTACATTAAATTGCTTCTTTTGTATAAAGGATTTGTATGTATGTATGTATGTATGTATATTTGATACATGCACGTATGTTATTACTATATGTACATACATACATACATACGTATTTGCATAACATTATTTATTCTCTGTAATACCGCATTTGTATCCATTCTGTGAATATAAGCTCCACTATAAGCTTCACATATTTTCTTATTTGGCCTAAATGTTTTCAGAATTGATATATGCATTTGTGGTGGTCAATATACTAAAGATGCTCTGCAGGAAATTTTAATGGCTTTAAAAGTCTCTTTCAAATGAATTTAGCTCGAATGCTTCAGGTGTCGGTCAAATTTTCATGTTTCAGTTCGATATATAATACAATATATTGAAAATTCTCCGCTTTGTTTATCATATTTTGGAACAGAATTTTTCTTCATCGAAAATTACTTTAAATCGAATGCATAGTTACCATTATTGTTTAAGCTTTTTTTGAGCAGCTTCATAGTTCTATGAGAGTAATACTTCTGTGGTTTAGCGGCGAAGAAGTTCCCCAAATGATCAATGGCTCTTCCGTCAGCTAATTTTCTATTGTCAAGGGAATTTTGCAGAGACTGAAACAATTGATAGTCCGATGGTGCAAAGTCTGGGCTATATGGTGGGTGTATCAAAGCTTCCCTACAAAGATACATTAGTGTTCACCTTGGTATAAATTATATAGTGGTCTGGTATTATCCTGATGAAACACAGACCGCTTTTTCCTAAAAGCTTGCTGTAAGCTGGTTATTTGTTGACAGTCGGACTTGGAATTGGCCGCGTTAGAGTCTTCATACCCAACCATGAGTTGAGTTGAGTTGCCTTGTGAAGACCAAGAGATTTCCCTATTTTCGCTGAGGTTATTTCAGCTAACGTAGGTTTGAGTAGCTACTCGCCGGCTTTCATGATTGCAACGACTTATGTGAGCAGCGTTTTTCACAATGCTCTGGTAGCCTCTTGCTCATATTTATTGAGAGCATCGGAGATGGTTGTGGCTCTCTGATCGAAGGCATTGGTGTTTTTTTTTACTCATTTCTGTTAGGAATTCTCCTGGAGAAAAGATTTTCGAAGCACATACTAGAGGTGGTGTAGTCCTGCTACTTCTTCAAGAGATAATATTACACGTATATAGCGTGCCCCGCAGTTCTCCCAAAGTTAAGTTGCTTTCAATGTAATTGCGTTCAAATATACCCAACCATATACTCAACATCATTTTTTTTGCCGTCACTTCTCGCTTAAACTCGTTTGTAGAGGATTGCTGGCCTTTCACCATTATTTTATTTTATTTTATATTTTCATAATCCATTTTCCATAACCCATGATGTGTCGAATGGGAAATGATTCGATTTTGGCATTTTACAGCATTTCGCTGATCATAATTCGGCTGACCAAATTTTTTGGCATTAATTTAAGTGGCTTTCACACTTCAAACTTCAAACGTTAATACTTCGAGTATCTAGCATTTCAAACTGTCAGAAGCCTAAAGCCTCTGCCAGCTCTTACCTGCTAGCACCACCAATTGTGGAATTTTATCGGCTTTTGAGTGACTGGCCGACCAAATCGTCGTGCATCTTTGACATCAAACTTTCCGGAACGTAAGTGAGTTACAGCATTTTCATCAAAACCAAACAAATTTTTTGGCACGGTTTTGCAGCGCTTGTGCCGTTTTTATAGTAAAACGTATGACATAATAAAGGCTCCTCTTAAAAAACCATCGGCCGTTGTAGGTCCCTGTGACAGGGTGCCTTTGGGTCCTAGAAATGATATGGAATGGGTTTTTAAGTGAAAAAAAATATTTGAAAAAGCTCGGTTGAGCTCCTCCTCTAATTTATGGTTTTGCGTCTTAATTTTTTTCCAACTAATGGAGGGACCTACAAAATCCCTTAACTTTTATCAAACTCCCTCAAACATTACATCCTTGATTTAGTATTAAATTTCCTAGAGGGCACATTCTGTTGTGGGCTTATTTATTTGTGTGCGTTTTATATGCACAAACTATTGCTTATTTGGTCAGAAAATCCTCTCCGATATTTTATCAACATATTAATTTTCATTTCACTTCTGGACGCCCATATTAACCTCTGCGTAATTAATTCAACCACAATTACGGTTGGCATTTATTTTCAGAGAATTACTGAGAGAAATTTGGGAAAATGATGAATATCTTATTTAAATAAATAATTGAGCTTTTGTGGTAAATCATAGACAGCTCAGTGAGTAAAAAGGTTTCGAAATACCAATTTCTATATCTTCATGGTAGAACCGCGAACTTTCTACAAAGAAACAGGAACTGAGTTCTTAGGAAACTGTGATTTTATAAAGAACAATATCTGCTCAGATGGCATTGATAAGATTAACCCTTTTAGTGCCGGGCGGAAATGAAGTGCCTTTGGGAGCAATGCCAGGTAATTTTCAGAGGTTTTCTAGGGCTCGGGAAAATTCTAATAAAAACCAAACGCGATACAATATTTATATGATTCAAAAAGCAGTATATTTGGGTTGGAATACAGTACAAAACACTGATATTATATTTTATGTAAATTTGGCTTTGGCACTTTTCGCGAGTACAGCTAGAGTCGATATATCGGCGTCCTGCACTAAAAGGGTTAAATAATTAAATTTCATCACGTGATGCCGCACGGGACACCCTTCATTTGAATATCAAATAAAGTTGGGTGCACAACGTAAAACAAACTTTTAAAATCCAGACAGAAATAATTCAGACCATTTTCAAAATCCTAGACTAGGCGCAATACTGATATGAAGAAAAATATAAAGAAATTCCGACCTAATCGACAGGGGAATTTCATCGAGATTTAATTTAGCGATTTTGTAGGTCCAGATTACATTATATACCTTCTCTATTTACTATCCATCATCCATATTTATTCCATGAAAACGAAATGGTATGATAAACTTTGGTGGGAAGTATGTAAGTACCAGAAGCATAATAGATAGTCCTATCAGTATGTATACTGATCGGGTCAGAACGACAAGTTGAGTTAATTTAGCTAAGTTCGTCCCTCCTTTTTGGAGATATTTCAATCAAACTTGGTGAGCAGATAGGCTTTTATACCGTATTGATTATTTGTCGGAACCGGAAAGAGCGGATCACCGGAAGATATGGTTTCTTACAGCCGATTTGTTCAGATATGTGATTTTGGGGCATATTCAATAAGGTATCTTAACATATGCAATTTTGAGTCAATCAGTCGGACGACCATTTTCTATAGCCACCACACAACCGATTGGGTTTTAGCATGAAGTTTAGTATTCTACAAACGAATATAGAAATAAAAATTTACCTTGAAAATCAGCGAAATCGAGGGATTATATCAAATAGCCCGCATACAAGCAGATATCTTATATATAAATCAATATTTAATCCTAAAATGCTGTACAATAAATTTGATTTGGTCATGAAACATATAGACACTTCGGCATGATCAAAGGCTGGTCTCTTTCTTATTTTATTTGAAATTTTTATCTATTTTAAGTATATTTCTGCTATCAATATTTGTTCTTGTTAAGGGTATTTTCCTCAAGCAAAACCATAGTTGATATTGAAAACTCTTACATCTTGGGAAGCTATCTAAAACTATTTCTGCTTGAATATTATGTTCACGGATTACTCCCATTTAGTAGATATTTATATAAATATAGTTTAATTATTTCCTTAATCACACTCAAGTAACAAATTATTTCTATATTCTAAATAGTCTTCGCAACCAATTCATTTATTACTGATCTGATTCCACAGATTTTTGCCAGTCTTTAAACTTTATTTCTATTTGCTTTTCCTTTCTATTTCATAGCGAGCCGACATGGGTATTACCGACTTGACCATGACTTCGATACGAGAGGAGGGCGTAGATTTCACTATACCTTTCATGAATTTAGGTAATTTATGCAAATAAGCAGACGAGAAGACACAACCCAGCCACACATCAATCATAATCCATTTACCCAGACCACATTAACTACTTTGCTTGGTTTAACCAACATGAACATGTGAAGCACATACAAATGCGTATCAGTATGCCCATAGCTACAAGCTTAGTTACATCCAGAGTCTTACCCATATTTGTGCACATTTCTGACAAAAAATGGAAAGCAAATGTTTGTCCAAAGTGTTGGTTGGCCAACTCATTTTCCATTTTCCATTTACCAACTATCATACCTTGAGAAGACAAACTCAAAGAGCATGTCCTTGAAACCAAAAATTCATTACGTCCTTGAACGCAAACAATTTAACTCTACTCACATTCATCCGTTGGTAACTGCGCAAGCATACGTTTATTTTTTTCTTTTCCTTCTGTCCAACAGGTATTGCCATCTTATTTCGCAAGCCAATGAAAGAGCCACCCAAACTCTTCTCATTCATGTCACCATTCTCGGGCACCGTTTGGATGTGGTTGGGCATTGCCTACTTGAGTGTATCACTAACGCTCTTCATTTTGGGACGCATTTCACCGACCGAGTGGGATAATCCGTATCCGTGCATTGAAGAGCCCACCGAATTGGAGAACCAATTTAGTTTTCCTAATTGTTTGTGGTTCTCCACCGGTGCACTGTTGCAGCAGGGCTCTGAATTAGCGCCAAAGTGAGTAGAATCTTACCTTCAATTAAGTGTGCAAATGTGCGAGTGTGTGAGTGTAAAGTATACTCATGCGTTAGACACTCGTACATACCAGACAAACGCACACTTTTGCATTTATCCATAGCACTTTTCACGCTCTCAACCGATGCGCGTGGCCGTGTCAAAGAAATTAATTTTGTTTCTTTTTTTCCCAGAGCATACTCAACACGTACTGTGGCCTCAATTTGGTGGTTTTTCACGTTGATTCTGGTCTCCTCATATACCGCAAATTTGGCCGCTTTCCTGACGATAGAATCAC
>JAWMAG010000006.1:17502500-17572500 GCA_037013455.1 Ceratitis rosa
ATCCATTTGTTCAAAGACACCAGCTGTAGGCCTGTGCTTATTTTAGGTTTATCTTCTTTTATTACAGTACCTTAATTTGTTTTGTGTCAAAAGTGCGGGTTATTGGTACTTTCTTGAAAGACATTTCTTTATTTCATAAGAGACTGAACTACTGACTCTTAGCAGGTTCCTTAAGTTAGGCAATGAACTTGATTGGGAGCAGCTATTTTCTGCGATCATTACATAAATTCATGAAATTCGCACGGGACCAAAAGAGAGCAAAACGTGAACGGTATTTGAAATAATATTTCATTTTAGATATATATATATAGGAGTATCATATATATTTTAAGAACATAGAAAGAGTTTTTTTAATATTCCTTTTTTTTATTCAATCTTATTTACTGTCGCACGGGACATTAGTTTCCCTCATGAGGTTCGCGCCATTTTTGTTTTACGTGTAGGTAAGCTTAGTGAAAAATTATGGAAAAATATATATTTCGAAATTGAATTTTGATGACCAATACTCAGAAATCCTCATAAATTGATATCCTATATGTCAAATTTGGGACGGTTGGGACCGTTGGGAATAGTGCAACAGCTGGGTAAGGTAAAGTTAAATATGATAAGGGTTTTCCAATACGAGATTTTATTTTGATATTCCAAAGAACAACGGCCGACGAGGAATGAACAAACCCGGGGTTTCTTCAACACTCTAGGCTACAGCAGCAAAACTCTCAGTTATTCTTGAGAAACGTGTACGTGCTTTATTCTCCATATCACTAACTTATTCTAACAGCTCTATTTTTACACCAATTTCTGGAATGCAGTCCAACAAGGTGCTTCACGATGACCAAGTTTTACGAGCCACCTCTGCCACTTTTTCAGAATATTTACAGTAAATTTTAATAATTTCAGTGCCTTGTTTAAGCGTGTACCGTTTGATAGTTTTTCCTTGTCAAATGCCTAAAAATTACAGCTTCAAAAGTGATACTGGAAAACCTTTTATTATACTTAGTTCCCAAAGATCTCATTATGAATTAATAAAAAATATATTAAACATTTATAAAAAAATATGTCGCACGGGACAAAGTTTATTTAGGGAACAAAATCTTCGAACAAATTTTGTTTCAAATTTTATTTGCTGAATCCTTTTCCACCAGCGCGAATAATAAATCAACGTCGAGTTTTGGCCGACAAACCGACAGCATTACAGAGAAAAAATCTGTAGATTTTACTATTTGTTTGAAGAGAAAGGACTTTATTTCTCAATTGTCTTCCCAGCTCAAAGTAAGAATATTTCTGTGCGATTGACATTGTCGCAAATTGCATAATGCTGGCTCCTAGATGGACGAAATTATCCAGAGCTTCAGAGCCCAGATATTTTATATTGTTCATTTTTATTACCAGACCGATTTGCTTATTTCCCTTATGCAGTCTCAAATTCTTTAATATACCGTTTACAAAAGATCATTTGGTAACACAAATCTCGGAGAGACGCTCGATGTGAACGCTCTGAGTACAAACGGTATATAACGAAAAGCAAAAACTTACCCTTATTTGTGATCGGAAAGTTTCTTTTAAAAGTTAATTTGGCTCAGGTAACAGACTGCGAGTGCTGAAACAATATTGCCTACTTCTTTTCATTAATGGTTCCAGTATTTATTGCTAAGCTTAGATCTTTTAAAGATAAGTCTAACCTAACCTTAACCTTGGCGGCCGCGGTAGCCGAGGGGTTAGCATTGCCGGTGCCACCAACATCCAAAAGTTATGGAAAATTAATTTAAATAAAAAAAAAAAAATTAAATTAAATTTTCTAATTGCGGTCGCCCCTCGGCAGGGAATGTCCATCCCTCCGAGTGTATTTCGGACATGAAATAAAGCTCCTCGTAAAAAAAACCGTCAGCCGTTCGGAGGCGGCTTAGTATAAACTGTAGGTCCCTCCATTTGTTGGAAAAACATCAAGACGCAAAACTACAAATTGGAGGTGGAGCTCGGCTGAAAATCGCTTCAGCGGTTACATAGCGCCAATTATATATATAACCTTAATAATTGCAATTCCGGCAGATGTTCCAAAGTAATATTAGTTTCAGAACTATTTAGCCTGGCGGAAGAGAAGTACTCGATTGCATTCTAAAAATATCTCAGTCTTTAGAGAAAATAGTAAAAATTTTTTGGCTGAATGGTTATAAAGTAAATCATTTCTACTAAGTACAACAGCACTACTTTTATTTGATTTTACTCTTTTGGGGATTACTTGTTAAAACTTTGGAACCCGAACTTTTCAAGCAGCCCACATGCATGTATTTGTGTATGTGCTAACTTTTCGTAGGTATGTGCAACAGGTAAAGACTTCCATGGCAAAATTTGAGAAAAAATTATGGAATACAAATATTTTGATTCGAAGCTTAAAATAACACTAAAACAGACTGAATATTTTTTTCTGTTTAAAACTTTTGGCTTTTGTAGCGTTTTAATTTTGCACTTTACTCATTACCGTTTTTTTAAATTTTTTTTAGTTATTCAACTCATTAAATCTTGGTAATTCGCTTTAATAGCTTGTAAATAATATCATTATTATAAGTATGTAAGTAAACAAAAAAATATATAGGTATACATATACATAAGTGTACATCATTACTTATATCTATACATTTCACCGGCAACGCGCACACACAAGCCACTTCCTCTGCATGTTGCGCTTAATGTTTGCATCTATGTATGTGTATGTGTGTTTTGTGCTTTACATTCTGTATTCTATTTAATCTAATGATTTCCTCTTCTTTTATTTTATTTTATTTTATTTTATTTCATCTTTTCCACTACCTTCGCCGTTATTATACGCAGGTGCCCTTCAAAACCGAACTCATTGAGGAGTTCCGCTTCGTTATGCAATGCTCCGGTAATACCAGGCCCGTTAAATATCCCAAGAATTCGAGCCGCAGCCGCAGTCGTAGCTCCCGTTCGCATTCGCATTCTCGTTCACATTCTCGTTCCAGTTCGAAAAGTTCTACATTGTCCGTGGACTCCTTGCCGTTGGATGAGAGTAAATTGCATCACATTAGTGAGCACACCAAGCACGCCAAATGAATATACATACAATACATACACGTATGTACGTACGCCTACAGTTGGTAAGTGGCGTCGGCGACTGGTGGTGTTGGAAGATTTAGAAAATAAAAGCAAAGTTTTTACGTGCAACTCTTAAATGACTTGTTGGATTGCTTTGTTTTACCGTTAAGTATGTTGTTTATTATACCTATTCGTTGTGCTGCAGCATTTACTTTAAGTTTTCCTGCTTTGAGAAGAGAACTTTACTCATCATTCACTTGTTAAGATTTTCTAAATAAATAAATCGATATGTTTGTTGTTTAAAATGTTTCAAATATTTTGTTATTTTATTTAAAAACAATTTTATTTAATTTTTTTTTATTATTATTGTACATTGGTTTAAGTCTGTTGAAAAATTAGGCCAGGCGGTGTCAGCATGAATGATACAGATACAGTACAGAGATCTCGTATAAATTGGACTAGTAAATAATAATCCATAATTTTTACATTAAATTGAAGGATTTTTCTATGATACAAAAATTCTATAAGATAGTTTCACCTCGAAAGTTTGGTGCTAAATGTTTTTGCTCAGAAATGTTTGAGTTTGCCACTTATAAAATTTTCAACTTGAAGAATACACTTATACAATAGATCAATTAAAATATTTTTTTCAAGCCGTTTTTTTTAGGCGGCATAAGTAAGAAAGTGATTTGCTAGTTAGATAAATAAAATGGAAAGAGTTGACATGTTTTACTTTTTTTCGAAACATAGACTTATAGGTTCGTGGCTTGGACACCCAGGAAACTGTGGGCTCAATGAGCTGACCGGATAGGGTTAGTCATAACCCCGGTAAACTCAGCGGTCCTTTATTGATTTCTCGGAAATTTCTTCCTCGATGGCTTAGCAGTGCTTGCATCTCTAGGCATCATTAATCTTCCGAGCTGCGTAAAATACACCAACTGGTTTGAACAGAACCAACATAGATATCATCAAGAGATCAGGTTTCCATGAGCGAACAAGCTGTTTTACTAACTAACTGACTAGCTTCCCAAATATCAATATATTTAGTGGTTAGATTTAATATACTTAAACGACTTTTAGAGTAGTTATCAAATTTTCAATGAATTTTTACTGCTCTACAAAACGAACTAGGTATAGTCTGAATTATGAGATTTATGTCAAAAATGCTCGATAACTTTTTGCCGCTTGGCAGGTAATGTCATTAT
This sequence comes from Ceratitis rosa, assembly GCA_037013455.1. NCBI lineage: Eukaryota > Metazoa > Arthropoda > Insecta > Diptera > Tephritidae > Ceratitis > Ceratitis rosa. The sequence continues at coordinate 17,506,757 of JAWMAG010000006.1, forward strand.
GTCTCATAGAAACCGTGTCCCTACTGACAAAAATATTGGTACAATCGACTCACTGCCCTTTGACCACGGCCGCTTTCGTTAGACGTTACTTTAAGTGATCCACTTTTCATCACCATTCCCCATCCGCATTCGAAATTTGTCGGGTTTGTTACGATTCAGTAGCAGTTAGCAGATGGAAATTCGGTCCCATACATCGATCTTCTTTGTGTATCCAACCATTTTTAAATGGTTCAGGAATGTTTTTTGTGCAATGTTTAGCTCCTGGGTAATATAAACAGTGCTCGCATGAGGTCAGACTTGAGTCCACATTGTGGTGAATCTTTACCTATCACAATCCAGTCTCTTCAATGCAGTCACACCACTTCAAAGGAAATTTTAAATAGATCCTCTACTGTAAGTGAAACTTCCATGATGTAGTACACGGTTACGGAGGCCGATGAGCCGGCTAGAAGGGAACCAATTCTAACCACAGTAAATTCTGTACATGGCGTAGTCAGATCTGAATATTGGACTTGAGTTCTCGTTAAAATTCCCAAAACTTTACTGACATTTTTTTTATTCATATTGCACATCCTGTCTTACAAAGCTTTTACTGTTGATAGGTATATGGTATAGGTTAGCTTTTTGCTTATTATAGACGGCACCCATATAAAAAAGCTCGCAAGAATATCTGTTTGAAATTAAGTTTAGTCGGGAAAAAGCTTTTTAGCTTATTTAAGTATGATATAGAAAGCTTCAAGGTACTTTGAAATGGGAATAACTTTTACCATAAAAATTCGCCTTTTACTCGGATATTTGTGCTCAGCAGACAAAAACAGTTCTCTTTTAGGATATGCTACTAGTTATGAGCTAGGACTGCTAGCGATGATGATTAATCATGCAACATAATTATTATACACGTATTTAGAACATATTTTATGTCGATGGGTAAGAAAATTCTATTGGAGGTGAGTAAACCATTGAGAATGATATTAATAATAATACCTTTATTAAGTAAGCTACAAAAAAATTGAAAAAAAGTATATATAAAGACTCCACCGTGGCCAGAAATATGGTTATTTGCGGATTGAAAATCGTGCAACCAAGTCTATTATATTATAATGGCGGAAGACAAGTTTGCAGTGTCCTTGCTGTGGGAAAGAGACGCACTCACCTTAGTGTATCAAAATACGTACAAGGTTTCAAAAAGCTGCAATCAGAACACATAGCAGAACGGTTTTCTGCTCCAATTACACACCTGCTTTCTGAGAGCACTCATCGGCATCGACGCAAGGGAACTGTGGAACGGCATTCCAAACCACCTACGAACTGCCGCTACTGAAACAATTGGTTCACGGCAGCGCCAGAAAAAGAACTGCTACGATGAGGAATATTCAAATGTAGTGGCGAGAAACAAATTGCCAACCTCGCGATCATAAATCGTGCGGGGTGGGATAGATACCAAGGACTGAAGAGGCAAGCAATACGCCTGTGGAAATGCTCGAAAACTCAGAAGTTTCCCAGATCGAAACATATTCATGTAGAAACCATGGTGGTAATCTGGTGACCAACGGTCAGACTATACTTGTTGTTGGAGGGAGCACTTCTCCAGCTTTTTGAATGGCAGTGAAACTGCAACTGTGAAAGACTTAAGCCAAAAAATTGACTGGACGCCACATCTTGGAAAAACCAGTGAGAAAAAATCGATGCACAAAATAATTTCATTGATTTCAAAGCTGCCTTGGGCAGCTCAGTAAGGAGCTGCCTCTACGCCACTATTTCCCAATTTGGTATATGGTGCGTGAATGAGGCGAAATCCGATATGGAGGCCTTGGGAGTCTTGAAGAGACAAATTAAGCGAAAGATTTATGGTCCTTTGCGTATTGGCAACAGCAAATTCTGCAGATGATACATTGACGATTAATAAAAATTCGGTAAGTTGACCAGAAAAAAAAATCATTTTGTATTTATTCGTAACCTTTGTCCTTTTTTATCTTCTCTACATAATTGACATCAATGCATTTCTTAAGCCTACAGATCCACTACTGAAAACAGTCTTCAAAATCTGGCATTTTAAGCTTATCAAGTTCAGCATTAGACGCATTAATTAGCTGCCCGTTGCTACTAAAGACCTTTCCTTTTATTTTTTTTTTTAATTTTTGGAAATAACCAGAAGTTACAAGGTGCCATAACCGGAGAATATGGTGCTGGACATTGTTCTTCGATCTCAATAAAGTTATTCCTTTTTTCAGCAGTGCGGGATGGCGCGTTGTCATGATGTAAAAAGTAGAGCCGCAAATCCTCTTTCTTCCTGTTTTCCAAAAAATTTTTGTAAACTTTTGGTAAGCACTCTTCGGTGTACCATTTTACAGTTACCGTCTGATCCTTTCCCATTTCTGCGATTTTGAATCAGGTGAAGTAAGCTGACATCACTACTTTTGCTGCTGATTTTTGTTGCTTAGATTTTACGGGTGGATTTGCTTCTGTTGGGCTCCATACCATGGATTGCTGTTTGTTTTCTGGATCGTACTTATGGAACCAAGATTCGCCACCAGTAACTACTTTCTAAAGTTGCTAGACTGACTATTTTCGAAATTGTTTAGGAAAAATTGAGCAAAATGCACTCAAGTCTCTTTTTGGGCCTAATTTAAGTATCCGAAATGATTACTTAATATTCGCGATACAGTCATGGCATTCCAGCCCAATTAATTAGCAATCATTTCTTGTGTCAATCGTGAGTCTTCGTCAATTATGGACTTCACCAGAGCTATAGTAACGTCATCAGTGGAAGATATTGGTCGACCTTCCCGAGGCTCATTCTCTACGGAAAAATGTCAGGTCTGGAATTTTCGGAACCACTTAGAAATAGTCTTTAAAAACGGTCCAATCGTTCAATATGCAATTCGGCATTCACTGAATATTTCTATTGGCTGTAAATTACGCAGAAACCCGAAGAGAATAGCATGGCCAATTTCTGTTTGCATTGGTGGTGGAATTTCATCTGACCTATCCTCAGCTATCAGGATTTGGTATTTTTAGATTTAACAAAAACAAATTGAAAGTCACCAATTGACCAAACTTTTGTTAATCCCCTCGTAGTTCAGCGAATCAAGAGATAGCGGCTACACTGGCTAGTTCAAATGGTCCAAATGGATTAAAGTACTCCAGTTCTGAAAGTATTCGAACCCGCTGATGGAAGCAGAGGAGGAGGAATAAATAAAAATAAATAAATATACCAAGGAAATGAAACAGTTTTTTAAACATTTTCAGTAATTTTTTTATTAGTTTCATCCAAATATGCACATTCAGTTAGACACTTAGAAATGGAAAAGGTATTTATTTCACGCTCGCAAAGTTGTTTCCTTTGCTTCTTTGTTATTTTTTTCAAATACATTAGTTACAGTAAGACATCAGTTTCATATTTATTTGCTAGTTTCATTTTGGTTTTTTTCATAGTTTTGCAAATACATGTACATATATTTTAAACATCTCTTTTTGTTAATATATTTTTATTGCAATATTTAATGTAATTATTTTTATTTAGTATTAATTTGTTTTATTTATTTTTTAAGTATATTTTTGCAATTATTTATTTACTACTTGTTTAATTTTTATTTAAATACATTTACTGTTTATATTTATATATAAGTATATATGTATATGCATGTATATAATTAAATAATAAATTTGTAGATTCCAGTTTTCATTCTCTAAACTCTGTTTGCTTTGTTTTGTAGAAAGAGCTATTGTATGTGTGTAGAGCCTTTAGGTTAAGTTTGGTGGGTCTTGTTTTTGTTAGATAGTTTAAGTGTACTGTTATACACATATGGTAAGTATAAGTATGTATATTTGAAAAAATTTTGTGTTTTTATAAATGTTTGAAATTTTGGTTTTCAAAACTTGAGAAAAATTAGATAAATACATAAGTTTATATTTATTTATTTATTTTTTTAGTACGTAGCTTTTCCAAAAGTCCCTATTTTGAGTTGTCTGAGTTTTTTTTATTAGTTTTACTCCATAAATATGTTTATGTAAGAGTATATTATTAGAAGGTTTGTTTAAGTGTCGTCAAAATAAAAAAGGTTTGCAAGAGAAATATAGAGATAATAATGTTTTGTTGTTTAGTTTTTTTTTTGTTTTGCAAAATTTAACTAGTTCTAGAAAAGCTATAAATTTAAAGCTGTTAATATATTTTTCTAAAGCGAGTATTATAATATTTTAGTATTTTTTTTAATCTAGATATAAACATTAATATTATGCGTAATAATTAAAAAAAACTCTAATTAACAAAAAAAAAATAAATATATTCAAAGGCTTTTTAAGTTCATTTAGTAGTGTAAAGAATTGGTGTGAAACCCCTATTTAATGTGTTGTTCGTTTTAGTGGTTCAATATAATGAAATATCTGAATCCTTGCCTGGGATGTGAATGAGAATGTTCCCTTTTTCAAAAGTCAATCAAGGCTTAATAATCTGCCCAAGCCGTAGAGAGAGAGAGAGAGAGACAGAAAAGACGCTTGGGATTTAATTTTTAAACAAGTTGGTAATTAATTGTATTATCAATAGCCAAAACTTTGAAAAATATGACTTTCATATGTTTGTGTAACCGCTTTAATATTAATTAGGTCAGCATTGCTTCTTTTGACTCGATTTTCGGTATGACGAAAAATTTGCTGAGAGTTTTGAGCAATTCTCTAGCTATTCAATGTAAGAGGTAAGTCACGATCGGTCCCGGGTTCCATACAAACCAGATTGCACCTGGTTTTCGGTCACCGTTTATGCCTTAAAATTCAATGAAGAAAAGATTTTTGGTCTCTTATAAAGATACTTTCTTAAGGCTTAACATACAGCTTGGATTGTTGAATCAATTTCTATGGTCATAGCCAAAAAAGATGAAATTCATTAATAAAAGTCAATTAAGCGAATGGTGTTATTGTTGGACCAGATATTAACCGGCTTGTGGCTGATCCACAATTCATCACAACTATGACGGATTCTCAAAGAGAAAGCTGGAGTGGCTTGAAAAAGATGTGAACGAAGAGTAAACTGAATGACTTCACCGAGATAAGGCAGATGATGACAAGACTACAGACAGACCGTGCAAATGTAAAAATGTTATAAAAAAGAGCCTCACTGGTCAAAAGTAACGTGATAAGTACTTTGTAATGAATGAGTTTTATATACAATAAAAAAATAAGTTTTCTTAATTGTAATACTGGGAGTACAAATTAATTTGGTCCACTTTTTTTGTGTTCAAAAAAATGTTATTAATTTAAAAAGTATTGTCCATCGAAAGCGACTACCCTTCTTTAACTCTGTTGTAGTTTCCGAATACCATATCCAAGAAATAAGTTCTCTCTATCCTCGATCTGATCATAGTCAATTCTACGAACTCTTCAAAAGACCCTAACTGATGACTTCCCAAATTGGTTTGCATCCGGAAGGAAGAAGGGCTGAAGAATATGGCTGGTGGGATAATACCTCCCATTTCAGCATTTCCAAGTAGTTTTTGACCGTTAAAACCACCTTGTCATGTCTTTTGGCCATTTTTTAGGCAATGTACGGCTCAAAAGCATTAGTTTTAGTCAATAATGTTGCATATCATTGGCTTCGCTTGGCTTTAGCAGCATTTTTAAAATTTTCGCTTCTAGTCAGGACACTCTTTGCCTTCGACGCATACTAATTTTGAAGCATCGAAATCACTCATTGGATGACTTATCGATCGCTGCGGACTCATCATAAACTTACACAAAAACTGGATGGGCTTCAGTTGCACTTTTCTTCCAATTAAAATGGAAACTCCAAACTTCCCGCAAAACAAATTCAGAGATTTTCGAAGAGGCAAACAGCAATGTTCTTTTCAGAAAAATACGCTGTTGCACATTAATTATTGTTGACAACTGTAAACCCTTTGCAAAGAAATACGTAAATTCTTCCAAGATCGGTCACAACCTGCCGTTGCAACCATCTTTTAAGAACAGACCGAATCAATTTGTACCACCAATACAATTATTTTTAATTTTCTTCCTTTTATTTGAAGCTGTTTATTATAGGTACCAACATTGTCATTTAGGATTTAGCACACTCTAAAATATAAATCTTATATACCTATTGTATATACACATACTAGTATATAGGTACATACAAAAAAAAAATATTTTCTTATTGCAGACTTGTTATTATTCGTAAAGAAAAAAATTCGAATCTATGAGAATTTAAATGAAAAATATAAAAAATCCAAAATTTCAAATTAAATACAAACGAAAATTACATAAAATGCGAAAAATCTCCAATACTAATTAGTAATAAATATTAAAAGCAAGCGTACTATATTTAAATGAATGACATGCTATATGTACGCCTCAACAGGTTAGCCTAATCTTTATTTGTCCGCAAAGTTAAAATTATTATATTTACTTTAAGCAATTTAATAGATATTAATTAACATATTTTTTGTTAATTTTTTTTTTATTCAAATGAAAGTTTTTAAAGGCATAATCTTTTTTTTTATATTATTTTCAATTATCTAATCAAGTTAAACCTTGTCGAACAACAAAATGTATATGTATGAATACTTTTATGCTTTTAACTAATTTTTGGTTTTGTTTTTGCAAAATCACGACATATCAAAACTCTGCGTTTTTTTTTCAAGTAAGCGTATAATTTGTTATTTTTTTTTACTTATTTATTATGCACACAGTTCGATTATAAATATTATTATTTTATTATTTTATTACTAAGATTCTTTTTTAATTCTTTTTTTTTTTTTGTTTGATGCAAGCCCATTTAAATTATTTAATAATTATAGGTATTTGGTTTTGTACAATTCTTGGTTTTCGGTTTTATATTAAACTTCAGCTAGTCTAGTTGAATTTTAACTAATTAATTGGTTTTAATTATGTTTTTGGTTAAGAGGCCAAGGAACAAAACGGTAGACCTGTCTTCAGCAAAAGCTGAAATCTTTATATCATTCGTGATCAAATCAAATTTATTTTATTACATTTTTGTATTAAATATAAATCCTCATATTTGAAAAATCAGTTAGAGGCGGACTATTTGAAATAGTTTCCCGATTTCGATGGTTTTTGCGTAAATGTTTATTTGCAAATACGTACATGCACGATGTGTCCCAAAAATAACTGAACTTTTTGGATATAAAATAGTAAAATACACATTATATTATCTTTGAAAGTTATTATTTATTCAAAATAGGTTCCATTTGACTCAACACAACGTTTGGAACGATCAACCAGCGCATGCATAGATTTTTTTATGTCATTTATAGAAATGTTCTTCAGTACCTCGGTTACGGCTGCTTCATTTTTTTCAATTTTTTTTTAATTTTTTAAACTTCAATTTCAATTTTTTTTTCATGTTTGACACAAAATTTTATATTTGCTCTTTGTTCCATTTTTTTTGTAACCATTAGCACACTTTTGGTTTTATTGAAATGGCTGTCACTTTTACATCTGTCATCCGACTTACATGAAGTTAGGTGCGTTTGAAAGAGGATAAATGTATCTTTTTAATGTTGCAAATTTTCAATACATGGCGCTGTATGTTGTATGATTTAAATATAAAGTTCAGTTATTTTTGGGACACACCGTGCATGTATAGCGTACGAAATTACATTTTTTACTCAAAAACAAATCCGAACAAATTGATGATCATATCTGGCTTCGCAGATTTTCTAGAAATATCTCAAAAACTGAGGGACTAGTTTTCTTACAAACAGACGGACATAGCTAAATCATGTCAGCTCCTTATTCTGATGATATCGTCATAAATGATAAATTTGCTTTGTCTATCTCTTTTCTTTCTGGTACTTTCGCCCTTCGGGATTGTATTCAAGTTTTTCATAATTAATATAGTTTTTAAACACGTTAAGGTCATTATTTCACAATTCCAAATTGGAATTATTTTGTTTTGAATTCCTTAATCGATTGAAGTTAAAAAACGTTGCATGCTATTAAAAATAATTTTAAAATGTAATATTTATATATAAGATATTAGAAAAATTTACCGTGCACATTTGCTGAGGACTTTGCATAAACTTTTCATGTCGCACGGGACATTAAAAAATTTATATGCATTTTATTTTGGATTTTTGTTCATTTACTAGAATGTAAACTTCAGCTTGTTGGTAACGTATTTTAACAAGGCAAATGACCTTGCGAAGTATTCCATCTTGGAAGCAGTTGCGCCTTCTCCTTGATTTGTCCGAAAAGATAAAATATTTAGAAATAATTCGGGATAGGAAACTTTTCCGGATAGTAAACAACAAGATGAGAATGAATTATTATATTTTTGTAGAGACGCTGTCGGCCTGTGGTGAGGTATTTCTCCTAAAGTTCTGTACTATATCGACGTAGCTATAGTCAAGCCTATTTTGTTTTACGGAGTTTTCGTATAGTGGAAGCCGCTGGAAAGTGGTACTTTAGCTAATTAGCTGGTGGTACATTATGAAGCACTCTAGCTCTGGCGCTTAAGAGAGAACATGTGACTAATGCTGGTAGGTCTATCGCAGCAGTGGTCGTTTTTAAACCCAGTGATTGATCTGAGTGACCAAAGTGATTTTTTTCAAATGTAAAAATAATAAGAGTATTTTATAATAATATTTTTTTAAGTCCAGCAACACCAATCAAGTCTTAAGGAACCTCTGGCATTTATATTTATTATTTATATGAGTGCGTGATGCGAGATTTATTTAATATATTTATTTACTATGCGAACTCAGTTCTCAGAGACAAGCTGAACTGAAACTGAAAATTTTCTAAACTACAAATTTTGATATTTTTTATTTTGATTAGATATCTGTATATATTTTCGAGAATATTTCCCGGATATTGTCTAACTATAATTTATGATATTTATTTGTACATATTTATGTGTACATAAGTAGGTAGTTATATATGTATGTATATGCCAGCGCATGTCTAAATGATTTTGTTTGTATTTTTTACATTTTAAATGCATTTAATAAATTTATCTAAAACATTCAGGTGTGTGTATATGTATATTCAGTGTGTTTGTATTACATTGTGTTGTATATATGTATTAATGAATATATCTTTTGAAATTTTTTCCCAAAAATAAAAAATGAAAAAAATTAAAAAAAAGTATAAAATTTCAATTTCTTTTTTTAATTTTTTAATTTTTCTTTTTCTAGGCTTGCTAGTTTTTTGTTGATGTTTTTCAATTTTATATTCCGATGACTTGTTTTTTCCACTTGTTTAAGTACTTTGAGGCATAAACATACCTATAAGTTTAAGAATTATCAAATTAAATTTCGGTATGTATGTATGTAGTTGTTTATGTGTATATATAATATTTATGTTTAATTCTGTAAAGTTATAAAATTTTTTATATAAATTTAATTGTTACATATAATATATATGCATATATTTTTTTTGGTTGGTATAAAACTTTTTATGTTTTCTGTTACATGTACATATAATACATACGAGTATATTATATGTATGCATGTGTGTATCTATATGTATGTATATACATATGTTTTTTTTTTTGATATGCTAACCCCTTATGCAGGTTCTCTCCAGCAATCTTAAAGAAAATTTTATTGTTATAGGAAATGTTAGCATGTATGTATATATGTATGTATATAGTTTTGTTGTAGTTGTAGTATATTTCTAAAAAAGCAATTTAAGCGCACATTTATAGTTGTAAAAGTGTTTTTTGATATTTACCGTTCCATATCTGAACTGTTTGCCATCACTATGTAAGCTCAGTGCACAACAGCCGGATTATTTACGGTTGTATGGATATGTGTGTGTGTTCTGTGTGTGTGTGTATGTGTGTATAAGTAATTGATAATATCCTCCTTACGGTACGGTACGGTATATTTGTATGTATGTATTGTAGTTATTTGTTCGGTGGTATAATTTGTTGTTGCTTGGAATTAGTTACCTTTAGTATGCTGCACTCAAATATGTAGGTATATATTATATATATACATACATACATATAAAGTATTTACGTTTATAGCCTGAACGTTTGAATTTTGTGGCATTTTGTCGTTATGTAATGCTGTTCAACTAAAATATTTCAGCCTTAAAGCCATTACATATATACGAGTATGTATGTACATACATATATACATAATATATTGTACTTTGCATTTGAGTTTTCGCAATGAATTAAATGTGTCTCATAAATTTCTAATAAAAACACACATACACACAGTAGTTGTTAGTGTGTCATATAAATGCATACATACATACGTGTATGTATTCGTATGTATGTATGTAAGTAGGTACAAGTGAAAATAGTTTAAATTCTTGTTTAGTTTGTCGGTTTTGTGTGCTTACTTGTGTTTGCCTGTATATACACGTACAATACATAAATTGTTTACTTTGTAAGAACTTAATTTGGCTAGTGAACTGCTTATTTAAAGCCATTAAATGTAATTTAATATTTATATATATGTATGCATGTATATTTGTTACACAATTACTTTAACTTAATTAAACTACATATGTCTTACAAATCACTATAAACGCTGTATTGATTATGTAATTTGATTATATTTGTTTTATTTAATTAATTTTCATGTTGTTGTTGCTTTGCCATTTATTTCGCTTACAAATTGTTACTAAATAATTTTTGATTTTTTCCTTTAATTTTTAATTTTATTTTCACTTTTATTTTAATTTTTTTTCACTCTGAGCTTTTTACTCTGTTGGTGTCTAATTTCAGTTATTAATTTCATGACAAACTTCCATGTAGTCCGGATCGTGCATAATGCCTTTTATCATGTCCTTGAGCATGGTGTAGCGCGGGAAAATCGGATACATTTTAGAGCTGCCATAATCCTCCTGGAAGTGAAAAAGGTTAAAGAAAAATATTTAAATTGGAAAGGAAAGCTGTATCGATTTAAAAAGAAAATACATTTTAAAAAATTTACAAAAAATTATTTTGTTGAAAAATAAATGATGTATGTGATTAGTCCAGAAAAAAGGTAAATATTTATTTTACTCGCTCACCTTGAGTACTCGAATTAAATGCCGCAAGCCCAAGTATTTTTTCAGCAGTCGATATAAATCATTTATGAGTTGTGTATTCTCGAGTTCGATTTGTGCTGTGGTCATGACTTGAAAGTAAAAAAATCGCAAAACAATTATTTTTGTTGGAAAAAAATATTTATAAGATTTCACTCACACTCCAAGCGCTCCATACGTTCGCGCTTCTCCGCTGCCTCCTCTGCCAATTTGGCCGAAGTTTTCACACCTTCACCTGATTTTTGTGTTTTCTCCATAATCGCACAGGCACGCAGCACATATGAGGGCACTGTTTCTTGCTTCTCCTGTCGGGGTATGTCAATCAAGGTCCAATATTGCGTTTCCAAGCGTATGACATCCTAAAGAGTTGGATAGAATGGAATAATACTAATGTTTTTTATAACTTTTAAAACAATATATTTTTTTTTCATTTTTCAATGTTTTTATTTATTAGCTTTTATTGTTTTTTTCACTATTTTTTATTATAATATTATCACATTATAACAATTCACTTACTTTTATCATCATTTTTAGCATCGGATAACGCTGAAACACATTACGTTGGCTCTTCGAGTCGCCATATTTATTCATTAGTGTTATTAACGATTTTTTAGCAGTTTCATATGACTCTTCCAGCCGTAAACGTAACGCTCTTAATCGTTCATTGGTATCGATTACCTCGTCTCGCGTCATGCCACCTGAGAAATAAATGTTTTGCTAATTTAAGTAAATTAAAATTTAAACCATCAATTTTCTTACTTGGCGCTCCTTCGTCCTTGACATCTTGCACGATCCGACGTACGCTTTGGGTAAATTTCCCCACAAAGTTTGTGGTAGCTGAAAATATGAAACGAAATCCAATTTAGTTAAAATATTAATTACATACTTATTTATATAAAACTTAAGTCCTTTATTCAAGGGTTAATTGAATAAAATTGATTAATTCAAATAAATTGCAGGGGGAGCACTGCAAAAATCACTTCAGCGGTTACAAATCAAAACGCCGACTAAGAAAACTGAATAAACTCAATTAATTTTAAGTTTCCTATTTGATTTATCTTTATTTCATTTTAAGTTATTTTATTTCATTTTATATAATTTTTTTACTTAATCCTATTTGATTTAATTTTATTAATTTCTTTTATTTGGTTTATATATTATTTTATTTTAATTTTTTTGAGATCAGTTTTACTTTACTTTAATTAAATTTTTTTATTTTATTTTATTTGATTTAATTTATTATAATTTAATTTAAATTTATTTATTTATTATTGGTTTTATTCTATTTCTTTTATATTATTTTAATTTTTTTTTTATTTTATTTTATTTGTTTTATTTTATTTTTTTTATTATTTTAAATTTTTTATTTTATTTTATATTGTTTTGTCCTATTCTATTTTATTTTATTTTATTTTATTTTATTTTACTTTATTTTATTTTATTTTATTTTATTTTATTTTATTTTATTTTATTTTAGCTTATTTTATTTGATTTAATTTGATTTGATTTTATTTTATTTTATTTTATTTTATTTTATTTTATTTTATTTTATTTTATTTTATTTTATTTTATTTTATTTTATATTAGTTAATTTTATTTTATTTTATATTATTTTATTTTATTTTATTTTTTTTTTTATTTTATTTTAATTTATTTTATTTTATTTTATATTAGTTAATTTTATTTTATTTTATATTATTTTATTTTATTTTATTTTTTTTTTTATTTTATTTTAATTTATTTTATTTTATTTTATTTTATTTTATTTTATTTTATTTTGTTTTATTTTAATTTATTTTATTCAAATTTGTTTTATTTTATTTTATATTATTTTATTTTATTTTATATTAGTTTATTTTATTTTATTTTATTTTATTTTATTTTATTTTATTTTATTTTATTTTATTTTATTTTATATTATGTTATTTTATTTTATATTATTTTATTTTATTTAATTTAATTTAATTTAATTTAATTTAATTTAATTTAATTCTATTTTTTATTTTATTTTATTTCATTTTTTTATTTTATTTTATTTATTTTATGTTAATTAATCTAATTTAATTTAATTTAATTTTATTTTATTTTATTTTATTTCATTCTATTTTATTTTGTTTATTTTATTTTATTTTATTTTATTTTATTGTATTTAATTTATTTTAATTTAATTTAATTTAATTTAATTTTACTTTAAGTTATTTTATTTTACGTTATTTTTGTTATTTTATTTTATTTTTATTTAATTTTATTTAATTTAATTTTATATTATTTTATTTTGGATTATTTATTTTAATATATTTAATTAAGTTTTAATTTCTATTGCTATTTTTCATTTAACTGAGTTTAATTAATTTTGCATTATTTAGTTTAGTTTAATTTAGTTGTAATTTTATATAGTATAATATTTAATGGTTTAGTTTTATATAAAATAAAAATAAAATAAATTAAAAATAATAATAATGTTGGAAAATTCTCATGAACACTATCATTTATGAACTAAACGTAGCAATTAAGAGAATAAACCATTTAATCTGCGATCTATGCGGAAATGAGCCATCCATTAATAGATTTCAAATGAAACCCAGTTGGTACATTATGCCAATATAAATCGCATTTAATGTTATGTGAGAGTGCTTATTTCGAAAATGTTTACTCCAAAAATTCTGTTCTACCCGCTGCGAGATTCGAACCTGAGGCGCAAAAATAACCCCTAAGTTGTCAGAACTCGTTAGCACACTCAGCCAACGAAGTGTGTACAGTACTGTTTGTATTTTCACTAAAGAAATTATCGTAATCTGCAATTTCACATTTTCGAATGTAGATGGCGCTGAGAACATTACATCTGCTTGTCTGTTTGTATACATTTTGTTTAACAGTGAGCAAGTGGCAAATCTCTCTTTCTGCTCTTCATATGTTAAGTGTCTGTTAACAAACAGAATTTGGGTATGAATAGGAAATTACTTGTTTAGATATTTCATAACAAAGATTTGCACTTACATACGTACATACATGCATGAATAAATTGCTGATGAGTTGAAAATTAAATCATTTAAACTTTATTTTAATAATAAATATTTGAATAATATTAATATTTCCGCAAATATTCCGGAAAACTAAAAATGTATGAATAAATATTAGTTTTAGACAAATAAAAATTGGAATATGATTAAAAAAATTTTATTGAAGAATATTGAATGTAAACACTAAAACAGAAACGATAATTTTTCTTTATTGAAGAAGAATTAAATGTAGGTTCTTCGAAAGCAAAGGTTTTTTATGTGCAACACACACATTTGTTGTTGCTGAAGAATATGCAAAAAAAAAAAAAAAAAAAAAGGAAGGTAGACTAAGTTCGGGTGGAACCGAATATTAAATACTCGGCTGATATTTTTATTGGCCTGTGGGTTGTGCGTAAAAAAAATAAAAAAAAAATAAAAAACGACCCAAAATGCTTTGTAAAATATAAAAATCATTTTTTTTCTCAATGATTTTTTATCTCTGAATTTTTGTTATTGTTAGAATTTTCAATAATTTTAACAGATTAATTCCTAATTTTTTTCGTTTGATTTGAATAATAACATATGCATATAAAGGGCTTTGCTCTGAATGGCTGACCACCAACCCACAGCCTGAAGAACTGATCGCTGAAACGTGAAACTTCGAGGGTATGTTCTGTGTATCATGTGTGCACCCTGCAAGAAAGGATTCGAAGAAATCAATTATATTTTTAAATCGTGCGATTTACGTGAAATTTGGTATATAGGTAGGTAGTTCTTAGTGAATGGAAAACAGTATTCGGAAGTATTCAGAAGTTGATCGGCGATCAATCTATTCAAAAAAAATTATGTTTATGGCTCGGTTTTGCTTGATATCTCGGACTTCGGTCTAGATTAATACATAAATAACTTTTTTTTCGCACAAAGTGGACCTGAAAACGATTTATCTTTGTCCATGTCAAAGTGTGAAGTTATTTTCTCTCCGGGTACGATTTATCAGAAGGGGTCACATTTATGGTTCAATTTGTTTGAAATTTGGGTCAAACAATCTATTATATTTCAGAAGTATTTAAACATTTTAACATGCTTCAATAAAATAAATAAAAAATAACAAATGAAAGATTTTCTTAAAACAATTTTAAAATTCTAAGCGGACGAGGTGGCGGGAAAAATCTAGTATGTGATAAGAAAAAAGATTAATTAGAACAGAGAATATTTCACATATGATTAACTTCCATGAGAGCCACCAAATTAAGAAGAAATTTCGTATTTTTTGGTATTAAAGTTAATTATGAAAATAAGTAATGAGACACGGTGCCGTAAGCATTGTAAAACTTCTCAACCTGTTCCCTTTCAGGGCTTTGTTTACTTTTAAATATATATAAAAGGTATGACTCAACTTAAGTTTTATTACATCAATTCATTATCATCTTTTTTATGCGCACATGCATTATGCATATTACCGAGATGCTCAAATGCAATCTAAAACTTGTTAAGGAAAATGTCTCTTTCGACACTCCCACATTTTTTTGCCTTTTATTGAACATGCTATAGATGGGTTATAAAGTATAGCAACTTTTTTGTTTTTAATTTTATTTATGTATATTTTTACTTCTTTTGTTTTGCTGCTTTCTTATTTTTTTATTTTTTTTTTTATAATTATATCTGACTTTTATATTTAAAAAAAAAATTATTTACGCATGCGTATATTAAAAACGAACACATATATGTACATATATAATATTAATACGTATGCACATATATTTAAAGATTAAACCAAATTTTGGAATTTCCAAGCGATAATTCAAAAGAAATAAAAATCGTTTACAATAAAAGTAGCTCTGGACAAAAACAAAAAATTATTACATGCAGACAGTGGTACGAGCTTCTACAAAAAAAAATATTTTTAATTTTAATTTCACTCTTTTTCAATTTCGCCTGAAATTAACTCATATATTACAGGTTTCTTTATTTCCCTTATATTCTGATAGTGGAGAGCGAAACATAAGTACAAAAATCTAAAGGAATTCGAGCACCTGTCTTTCATGGAACTTTTTTAAATGAACGCTGAATTTCGGGAATTAGGCGTTTGCTTACAGTAGTTAATAAAAATCATCAGACGATGACGAGATATGGTGATCTCGGAAACAGCTGTTATTTCTGCCATTTTTATTTGTTGTAGAACAATAACAAAAATATTTAATTCATACAAACAAATAGGCCTAGGCCTTCAGCTCACTAAAAACTTATAACTGAAATGAGTCTAAGCAGAACAGCACGGAAGACCTGTGGATCGCTATCACTTTCAGTAAAAATTTGTCTTGAAGAGTGCGTTAGGATAAGGGTGAGTAAATGTAACAAAAACTAGAATCCATAAGACTGCGTGTCACTGTATTGACGTTCATTTACTATATGTATGTATCTCAGTGAAGATGCGGTGACAAATACTGAGTCATACTGAACACACTCCAATAATCTGCTAAGAGAGTAAAAAATTGGAGGGAGGGCGTAATTCATAAATACGAGACAGGCAGACGGCAGTTGGTGCAAAAGAAGAAAATCATTAAATATGAATAGCAGAACCAGAGAATGCAATGTGTTTTTGTTAAATCTAAAAATACCCAATTTTAGAACGATCAGCTAAAATGGAGGCGAGAAAACGCAACATAGCTGAAGATAGGTCACACGAAATTCCACCACCAACGCTTGTCGGCATAATTTACAGCCAATAAAAACATTCAGTAAATGCTAAATTGCATATGGAACGATTGCACCGTCTTTAAAGCTATTTCTAAGTGGTTCCGAAGATTCCAGACCGGGCATTTTTCCGTACAGGACGAGCTCTGAGAAGGTCGACTAAAATTTTCCACTGATGACGTCACTTTAGCTCTGGTGAAGTCCAAAACTGAAGAAGCCCCACGATTGACACCAGAAATGATTGCTAATGAATTGGGATTGAATGCCATGACTGTATTGCGAATATTAAGTAATCATTTGGGATACTTAAATGAGGCGCAAAAAGAGGCTCGAGTGCATTTTGCTCAATTTTTCATAAACAATTTCGAAAATGGTCAGTCTAGCAACTTTAGTAAATTAGACGAATCAATACGTACGATCCAGAAACCAAAATAATAAGCTTGAAAAGCAAGATTTTGAAGACTGTTTTTAAATGGGAATTTGTAGGCTTAAGAAATGCATTGAAATCAATGGCGATTATGTAGAGGAGATAAAATAGGAAAAAGATTGCGAATAAATACGAAAATAATTTTTTTTCTGGTCATCTTACCGACTTTTGTTAATCCCCTTTTATATTTTCACAATGGTTTACCATAATCCTGAACAAAAATATCCTACTGAGTGGACTCGAATCTCTTCTCAACAAAAACAAAAAGGTTATTTGTTTCACGACGCGAAGTCCTTGTATTCCCACTAATATACAAAAATTATAGAAAACTTATTTAAATAAAATAATTAGTTAATTTTTCTAATTGCGGTAGCCTCTCGACAGGGAATGTCAACCCCTCCAAGTGCATTTATGAGATGAAATAAAGCTCCTTCCTTCATTTGTTGGTAATATTTCAAGATGCATACCACAAATTGGAGGAGGAGCCCGGCCGAAAATCGCTTCAGCGGTTACAAAGCGGCAACTATAAAGTTAGTATCTACAAAATTTAATCGGTTTTGTCACTTTAAAATTGTGTATGAGAACTTACATGTTGTTCATGTTTAATGTAAATAAGTCCGATTTTTTCTACCAGAATCAGAAACTTCAAAACTCCGCCACTGCATGTATTTAAATGAGCCTTTGAAGTTGACAACAAGATATGACAAGTATTTCTTTTTTATGATAAATTGGTGAGTATTCAATTAATTTAGTTTTTTTTTTAATTCCCAATTGCCTACCCACTTACTTAGGCAGTCCCCGCTATTTTGGGCAGACAAAAGTTGTCCGATGATGAGTTTCGGCTTAAAGGAGGTTTCACTGTACTTCTCTTCATTGATGCAGAATGCGATGACTTATATGGAATATTTTTAAAGTTATTGTAGCTATCGAAAAGAAATAATGGCCAAAATTGACTTAGGCCATTATTTTATATCAAAGCTCTTCAAATTGTACATTAAAGTGCTCGCGTCAATACTCAGTTTAGTTATCAGTAACTACCATAAGTTTGCGAGCCTCATACATACATATAGGTATAGGAAGTCAAAGAATTTGTTAATTTTAGTATTTCCCAAAGAATTTAATGTGAAATTCAAATATTTTTCGTTCGTGAATACGTATGAGGAAGTGCATGTAGGTATGTATTCACGTTGCGGGCAAGTGTTATCTGAAAAAATATGTACGTATGTATAATAAAGCTACTTTTTTGTATATATTTCAAACATTTCTTGGTCCATTCATGGTATTTGCTTCAGTAGATTTCGCTTGAGTTATCATAGTAAATTTTTTTTAAAATATTTTCGTACTACAACAGGAAACTCCTCTGAGTATAATTTTGATAAGAAATAACAACAATGAAACAATTTGAGCAGCGAGCTCGGCAATTCGGTCCGCTAATAGACAGAACCACTCACGTGGACGGGACCATGTCAAATGCTTTTAGAGGAAAATTTTGCTGATGTAATTCCAAGTGTGCTCGTACAACTATCAGTATCAACTCGACATCGAACGTTTGGCGAACTTTTTTGCACATAAAAACTTCGTATAAGAGCTTATAAAATCTAATTGACCCAAGAACTGAAGTGTCCTGCCATTTGATAATATTTCGCTTCGCCCAATGAGCTGAAGATCGCTTGGTAAATATTGGATTTTTTTTTAAATATCATCTTTCCCAATTTAGCACGTTTTCACATTCAGAAAATCTGTGTTTGAAAATTGCTTATTTAGCCGAAATGCTTATAAAGCCCATGTGTCAAATGGTCCCTTCGCAGCTTCGAATTGACTGTGTTGGGGTATTTTTTGCGGGAAGTCGTGTGTTGAAAAAGGCCAAACTCATCGGCCGTGTGAATAAAACAGTATTCCATCATAAGCCGGAATGTTGAGGCATTTGAATAAAAGGGTCCAGTTTTTATAGTCCAGGGTCTTACTAGTATTTTACACAAATCAAGTTGATCAGGTTTCTCACAACATTAGACCATAGCAGAGTAGAGAAATTTTACTTTCTTGCTAAAGAGAGCGACTCTACACAAAGTCTGAGAGCAGAGAGTTTCAAGGAAATAAGGTCTGTTCTGAGACTTTAGACGAAAGCACGATCACCCAACACATTATCATGAAGAACCCCGTGCCTAATCTTTGCTTTCCTTGATTTTGTTAGAAAAATCTTTTTCTTCTTTACTGGCGTAGACACCGCTTACCCGATTATAGCCGAATTAATTTCTTTGTTTCCCTCTTTGGTGCCAATTGGAGATACCAAGTACAGCCAGGTACTTCTCTACCTGTCCTTTGCAATGGAGTGGAGGTCTTCCTCCGACATCGAGTTATCAGATGCTGACATCGTCCACGCATCTGCGCCATATAGTAGGACCGGTATAATGAGCGACTTGTAGAGTTTGGTTTTCGTTCTTCGAGAGAGGACTTTACTTTTCAATTGCCTATTCAGCCCAAAGTAGCACCTGTTGGCAAAAGTGATTCTGCGTTGGATTTCTAGGCTGACGTTGTTGTTGTTGTTGTTAATACTGGTTCCAAGATGGACGAAGTAATCTACGAGTTCAAAGTTATGACTGACAATAGTGATGTGGGAGCTGAGTCGCGAATGCCATGACTCGTTTACTACCAGACCAATATCCTTCGCCGTCTTGTGCAGTCTGGAGAAAGCGGAGCTAACTGCGCGGTTGTTGAGGCCAATAATGTCAGCAGCTGTACACTCCTATAAAAGATTGTACCTTCTCTATTCAGCTCATATTATTTTCTTCAGTACACGATCAAGAATCCCCCTGTCTGAAACCTCGTTTGGTATCGAACGACTCGAAGAGGTCTCTCTCGATACTGATGGAGCTTTGAGTGTACCAAATTCAGACATAGCGGCGTAAGGTAGCTCCAATTCGTGCTGTAAAGGCATACTCGATACGATCTTATATGCGACATTGAAGAGGCTAATGCCATGGTAGTTAGTACAGACCGTGGAGCATAATTGAATTCCAATCGTCAGGCATACTTCCATTTTCACCGCCATGTTTGAATTGCACTGCTAGTAGCGCGTCGGCTCCGCAATCGCTATTCGAAACTCGTCATAGTCAGGCAATCGTCGTCGATTGGGGTTGCCCTCCATAGAATTTTCGAGCATTAGCTTTGTCGACCAGCTTCTCAAGCTCTTCATACTCACGCATCTCAGCCTCTGTCTTTTTTTTTTGTCTGCAGATGCGCCTTGCTTCCCTCTTCAGTTCTCGGTATCTACCCCAAGCCGCACGTGCAGGGGCTAGAAAATATTTATTACTGGTCTGGTATTAATCCATACTTTCTAGGCAAATGTCAGTAATTCCTATAGCATTCAGACTTAGAAGTTTGAGTTTTGAATAATAATTAAAAAAATTTAGTTATAATCATAAAAATCGTCGAAGAATCATTTTCAGTGAAAACTTTAAGGCACGCATATGCTTAAAAAAAGGTTTTCAAAAATTCATTATTAAAAACCCTTCAAGAATTCGGCAAACTTCTATTACAACAAATGGCTTGGCAACCCCTGTTAACCGCTTTGTAGCTCACCAACAGAGATCCACCACCTCGCAGCAAACAGGTTGTGGTACTCACGCCGCTAACAGTTTGCCATGGAGCTAATGAGATGAGAGAACGAAAGATATCCAAAAAAAGTATATTTGTGAGATTTTAGCACCGCAGACCCACAGCGATCAGTACAAATATATGTATATATGTACATATGTCGCCTTTGTTTGACCAAAAGCATAAAAATACGAGCAGAAACTAGCGTTGAAATGAGCCGCATGGTGGGTGCGGCGAACAGTGCGAAAAGGCAAGACAAAGCGTTAACAACGTGAAACGAAATGTGCGGACGTGAAATACGTAAATAGTGCAAGTGGTTGAGAGAAAAAATATATTATATTTATTGTATGTACATATGTATATACTCGTGTATCTATAACAAGTATATATATGTAGTATAGCGGGCGCGGTAAATTCACTACGCGATAAAAGGTCAAACATTAAGAGCAGAAAGCGTTTAATTATCACTCGCTGTACTTGTACATGGAGTAATGTACGATGCGGACTTATTTTTAGTGCTGATTGTTGAAAGATTGCCGTATTGACATATCTATATTTTATTGAATTTTATGCGCAATCTGTGTGCCAAGTCGGTTGCAGCACGAGAAACGTACTGGAAATCGAAGTGAAACAAATCGTCGGCGAAACCTTAAAATTTATATTATATGTACGTTCATACATGCTGTACATATATACATACATATGTATATTTATAATTAAAATTGTGTAGTATATTTATTGTGGTGTGAGTGTGGGTGTAAATACATAAATACAAAATATAACTTAAATAACACAGCATTCGATTCAACATTAGCATTGACGCAGCAGAAAAGGTGAGTACCAGAGTGAAGATTATTTTCACTAATCCCTTGCACATCATTACGTACCTACATGCATATGTATAATGAGCATGCGGTTGCTTACTACTCTTAAGTAGTAGTGATCAGCGTTGCCATTTTGAGCCAATCGGATAAGAATTGGTAGCTTCTTTGATCTTTGGTAGTTTGATTGGTTGACAGTATTTATTAAGCCACTCTAGAGGTTGAAAATTAGACTCATTTTTTAAATTTATTGTAGGAATGTGGAAAAACCAAAATATTTTCTATTTAAAAATTTCATTGAATATGTATTGAAGTATAAAAACATATTCTTTAATTATTATTTTGTTACAAAATGGCGGTAATAAAGGCCATTATTTAATCCAGGTTTATTTGAAAGGCGTCCACGGGAGGACCAATTTGTTTTAAATGATGAGACCTAGAACAGAAGAGCAAAAAGTTATATACTCTACAAACTATGTTCTTTGGATGTACGTACTAGATTATTTTTCAACTAATTTTTGTGACGAGGCACACTTTTTTTTAAGGAGATTTTTAACTAAAAAATACGCACTAAACTATTAAAAAAAAATAGTTTACATTTAATCGAAAAACGCCTACGTACTTTCAAAACAAAAATGTACTTGTGAAGATACCATCAAAATTTCAGATAAATCGATGCAATGGGATCCGAATAATCTGTCCTCCCAGTTTGAATAATGTGATTTTGAGAAAAACCCGTTTAAAGTTTTCATTTTGCCCAGCGCACGTTCTGAGGGGCTACAGCAAAATAAAAAATTCAGCTTTTTGAAATATTTTTTTTCACTTTGAAACCAATTGCATTTCATTTCTAGGAACCAAAGGTACCCTGTGAGCAAAAATCCTAGAGTAGCTTTACCCCTTAATAAATATTTCGAAGAATGAGAAATGTAGCGATAATTGAAGCAGTGAAATAAAATAAAAATGGAAGTGTTAAAAATTGTATATTCTAAATATTTTCCTTAGTGAGAAAAAACCTAAAATACATAAAAAAAAACAAAAACAATTAAAACAACCTAAGCAGCTCAAATATAAGCTCCGAGACTATATTGGTCTAGTGTAAAAGGTAATCCACTATTTTTGCATTAGATTATAGGCTTCATTTAAAATAGTCAGCATTATCTGATCTATATAAATATGCACTTTTTGCCATTTTCAAGGTAATGCTCCTCTATTGGTAAAAAATTAGTACAGTCGATATTCATAGCCAAATCATTTGTCATATACAGAAACAGATAATAATCACTTGTAGCGAAGTCCGGACTATTAGGAATCTCCTTAACAAGTTCTTTGAGCTTCTGATGTTCCACTATCAATGTGTGTACTACTGTACAGGTCTGAGTTTTAGCATCTTAAAATGGATGATTCTTTGCCAATCCCATCTGGCTATAAGTGATCATAACAAATTTCCGGTCCATGAGTTTTTTTCTCGTTAACTCATTTGCCATCCACATCCATCGATCTTCTTTGTGTATTCGCCCTTTTTCAAATGGCTTGAAACTGTTTTTTGAGCATTGTTTACCAGCGCTCGCTCGGTATCTGAAGTCAACTGTCTGACTTTCGTTTTCACCTTTATCGAAAGAAAATTGAAGAATATAGTATTTTCGCTTTGCAGTGATCAACATTTATTCCATCATCTTCTAGTAGAAAATATCGTCTCTCTAACGCCATCTAGCGTAGTCCAATCGCACTTATAGAATGCGAGATACATATAACTAAAGTCATCTATTAGAAACATACTAGCTACTAGTAATTAAGTAACTAGTAAAAAGGGAGATATTTCAGAAATACTCGTACTTAATTATTCATTCCTCAGCTGCTTAAATGGTTGATACAATTTTTTGATCATTTTATTGACATTTACACTCTGGGCAAATAAATTTAAAATTACAGAAAAAAGTTCCTTAGAAAAGTAAAAATTTAAGCCTCAAAGAATATATGCAGCTTATCTTAATTAATCTCCAAAGTTTGTTTCTATATACTATATGTATATATATATTTCCTTATAACAAAAGCTAATAGAAAATTTTGTAGTTTCGTATGAGATTTTGTAGGCGTTTTGGAACTTGAATTTATTCTCGAGTGGCAACATCGTAGTGATATCCATCAATATACACGTATTTATACATGCACAATAATTTTGTTAAGCACATTTAATGTCTGACGTCCACATTAAGAACAAAAGTCGAAGAATTATTCTTGCCACCACAATAAGTGGTAGTCATTGTTGACTTTGAATCTGCATAGCATCTCTGACAAATGAATACAAAGAATAAATTAATGCGGGAGAGAGTGAGCAACACTGAGCAGACTAAGAGGCGATCTTCGCTGAGTTTGTTTGTTAACTTGCCTGGAGTCATCATAATTTCATGTTAATGAGACTCTTGGGCTTTTCAAATTTAGCTATTCATTAGCAAAACATTTCTCAATCATTTCATACGCATTAATTAAGAAAGAACAAATAAGTGATTAGCCTATAACTCTTTGGATTTCCCATATGGTGACAACAAGTTTTCAGAAGTTGTTGGCCGATTATGAAAACAAGAAAGAAACTAGACAATCCAGTAGTTGATTTGATTCTGCTTGGATTGCTTTGCTTAGGAACAATTTTTTGAAAAAAAGTTTTTCTGCCACCGTTATTAAAACACTTAAGTGGTAATTAACATATTGTTTGAAAAAAACTTCATTTAAATTTAGCGAAAGTTTTGCACCAGAATCTGTATTGGAACTACAAGGATGAAGTCTAAAAATGCACAAAACTGAAAATGAGTCTATTATTAGATTACTTTGATTCTTTAATTTAGGTCAGAATCCGCGTTGTCATGTTGCAAGATAACTTTGCCATGTCTTCGGGCCCATTCCGACCGTTTTTCGATCAACGCATGATTCAAATTGATCAATTGTTGTCGGTAGCGATCCGTGTTCATCGTTTCACCAGGTTTTAACAACTCGTAGTACACCACACTGGTCCCACCAAACACAGAGCATTGTCTTACGGCCAAAGCGATTTGGCCTTGCAGTCGATGGGCCAGCTTCACCAGGGGAAAGCCATGATATTTTTCGCTTCGGGTTCTCAAAATAAATCCATTTTTCGTCCCCCGTGACAATTCGATGCAGAAAAGATTTCCTTTCGAATCGTTGAAGCAGCATTTCTCAAACGGTTTTTCGATTTTCCATTTGTCTATCGTTCAGCTGGTGTGGCACCCATTTTCCATACTTCTGGATCTTTCCCATGGCTTTCAAACGTTGGCAAATTACTCCTCGAGTCACATGTAGTGTTTCTGCCAATTTTTGTTGCGATTGGGTTGGATCAACATGCAATTCCTCGTCTTCGAACTTTTTCGCTGCACCAGGATGTTCATTGTCTGTCAAATCGAAATCTCCACTTTTAAATTAACGAAACTATGTCTCACATGTTCTAATCACTGGAGCATGTTCACCATAAGTTTTTACCAGCTTCAGCTGCTTTTTGCTTTTGATGAAATAAGAAAAGCAACGAATGCCGCAAAAGCGATTTACTTGGAACGAAACTCGACATATTCACTGAGGTAAACAAAAATGACGCTATTATTTTGGTGGAATGCGACTTGCGTATTTTTGTAGGTTAATGTCAATAGAAAAAAATTACATACATGCCAAATCATAGAAATTTATACATATTGCTAGCGACATCTACTAGTAAAACCGGCACACTTCAACAAACACACCTGGTTCTGAACTAATTGGGACTTATTTAGGATATTAGTATGTAAAAATTCTCAGTACAATGATTAAATATTGAGTAAAATTGTAAAAGAAAAATGAAATAAAAGATTTATTCTGTAACCTATTTTTTCGTGGCTAAATTGTTTATATTTGTGGGGCTTCAAATCCTGATACCACCAATATCTAAAAGTTATAGAAAATTAAGTAAAATAAAAAACTAAGCTAAATTTTCTAATTGCGGTCCTCCCTCGGCAGTGAATATCCACCCCTCCGAGTGTATTTCTGATATGAAAATTGAAAGCTTCCCGTAAAAAAACCATCAGCCGTTTGGAGAGGGCTCAGTAAAAACTTTAGGTCCCTCCATTTGTTGGAAAAACAATAAGACGTAAAACCACAAATTGCAGGAGTAGCTCGGCCGAAAATTGCTTCAGCGGTTACAAAGCGCCAATTATATAAATTCTTTAAAATTTTTAAACTAAAGGAACTTGAACTTAGTTTTAAAACCATGAAAAATATTTTGGCATAACTGAATTTGACTCCTAAATAATTTCCTTCGAAATTACGCCCTTGAAAATTTTCTGCTAAAGTTTTTGCTTTAATAAAATTAACTTCAACTTTTACAATATCAATTACGACAACATAAAACATAAATGTATTTTTATATAGTATTAAATCTGAGATCATAAATAAAGTGTCAGTTCAAAGAGACATGACAAATTGATATTGCAGAAGCCAACGACGGAAAAAAGATCGCTTTCAATTAATTTAAACAAGCAAAGCAAAGATACTCTGAAACGCTTCAAACAAAACTGACATCTGACCAGTCTGTATATGCGCATACATACTCGTATGTATGGGAAAATGTAGAAATGAATGCAAGTTTATTCGCTACTGACAATTGTTGAATTAAAGCCGTCGAATCACCCAGACGATCTGCGGATATATGTATGTACGAGTATGTACACGTATAAATAATTCAAAATTGCCGCATCGCGGGTGATTATTTTGTCACTAGAATGATCTTGCGTTATTTATCGCACTACTGACTTGCTAATATTTATAGTATAAACTTTATGAAGAGCCATACATTTATTAAGTATATCTGTATGCACTTATGTATGTAGCTAAAACCATTTACATGTAACTATAAATGCATTTGCTGCAACCACTTGAGGGATCTGCGAGTAAGCAATATTTTGGAGCGAGGTCAACGCAGATATAAACAAAATGATGAGTTTTTTTGTGGCAAAAAAAAATGTCTGTATAAATGTATATGTATGTATGTATGTTGTGAAAATATACTTGAAATTGCTTGCGAAAGTATTTTTAGTTTTATTTACATATATACCTACATAGATAATATATACAGGTTTTCAAGAGTTCGTGGGATTTGAGTAAAAACTTTGAAATCCCAAAAAATCTCTCAACACTTTATGCTAAATTTACTTTAATACTTTTCTCAGTTATCATTTTGAAATTTCAGAAAAAAGAAACGAAATTAAATAATTCAAAAATATTGCGTTTGAATAATTTATTTTTTCCAAAGTGCTTCCTGTATTAACGATTTATAAACAAATCTTGAGTTTAATGGTAAAAATTTATATATATTTTTAATTTAAAGGCTAATTATTTCTGTACTTATTTTTGGAAAAAAAACCGAAAATTTTAAGGAAAAATAAACATAAATAAAAAATAATTATTTACAGGGTTTTCCAATAAGAGATGTTATTTTGATACTCAAACAAAATTGAAATTTTTTGAGATAAATGATGGGATATTTATTTCAATGTAAAGAGGAAGATATGCCATTAATAATGGAGAACACTGTCAGTCAAATGGCTGCCACGCCTACGCTTACAGGACCATTTGCTTTTTAATGAAATTTCTCATCACCAAATCGCAAAGTGGCTGCTCTATGCCCTCAATAGCCTCACGAATTCCATTTTTGAGGTCTTAAGTCAACGTTTACCTGTTGGCGTTAATCTTATCTTTCACGTGGTTTAAAGGATTTTTTTCAACCAATTTCTGTATTGCTTCACGATGGCCGAAAAATAGTTTGGTTCTACGTACCGTCTTTGCCAGGTTTTCACCAATTTGTTGAAGCGTGTTTTGTTCCATTTTTTTCCAGACGTAGTTTTTGCTTGTCAAATGTCAAAATTACACCTATTTTTGAAAAACTCTTAATTTCCAACATAATGTTTTATCTAAGAATTTTGTACTAATGTTTTTTATTTAATTTTATTATATTGCATATATTATTTTTTTTTAGAAATGTTTTAGGTTATATTCGATTGATAATTAATACTTATATATGTATATATATGTATGTTTTAATGTTTGAGACGCATAATCTCAAATCGCAAGACCAGGCTCAATGAAAAATTATCGTAATTTTTTGCTTCTTGTTTTCTGCAGAAATTATTCAATATTTCTTTGAAAAAGCTGATCGGCTAGTTTAAAGGGAATAGCCCGTTCGCTTATCACAAAAAAATTAAATAAATATTAGTTAGTGCAAGTTAAAACATTAATAAAGTACTTCTAATAATTATTTTTTATGCCGCATACTTTTTAAGAATTATTTAAGTACTTTATGTAAGTAATGTATATAAATTGTACATATGTGTTTATGAAGTATTATTGTATTATTAAATATAATGTTAGTTACTCTGCACACTTGTATCATACATATGTATACGTATGCATATGTATATATTTATGTTATATGTTTATTTATTACTTTGCAAAAGTATTGGTTTCAACATTCGCTTAGCAAGCAAAATAAATTGTTTATTTTGTTGTCTGGTCAGTGCAGTATTAAGCTTTAAATTTTCAATAAATTCACCTTCAACTTTATAAACAAGAAAACCAACCACTTGCGTAAATAACAAGACAAGTCAATAAATATATCTACGTAGATATATATTTATATATATAGATAGAAAATTGAGTTTAAGACTCACATTAAACAAAAATTCTTGATTTTCGTACTTTTGTAAATTATTTTCTCGTCTCTTTTTACAGTTTATTGCATTTTTGGACATTGACATTTTCAAACACATTAAATCACGAAAAATCATAACTAAAAAAATCATCATTAATTGGGTGTGTAAAAAAATTAGAAACAATATTCAAAATACGAAAAAAGTATAAATAAAAAATCACACTTTTTAATTAATTTTTGGTGTTGGACAATAATTTTCATTTAGAATTTTCGTTCAATGGAGGCGCTAAAGAAAAAAATTGATTTTTGAAAAAATTGAGTTATGACTTTTACGGGAATTATTTACCAATTTAAGCATGAATGCGTCTGCTATATGTATATGGCAAAATGCTTTTATTTTAAATTTATCTATATGTAAATGTTTGTGCACGTAGTCTTCGTAAATTTTGATGTACATGCTTAAGGAGGTCAAAATATATAAAGTAATTTTTATGTTGTCCAGCACCCTTAGAGAAATGTTTCACTTTCATAGGCGCTTCGGTTTAAACTAATCTACCTTTAATTTAATATTTATTATTTTATTTAATATTATTACATCAATATATCATTTATTTTAATTTTGTTTTATTACCTTGCACATCATTTTACTGTATTTTTTTATAACGCTTTTATTTAATTTAATTGAAAATTTCTTATTTTATTTTATTTTATTTTATTTTATTTTATTTTATTTTATTTTATTTTATTTTATTTTATTTTATTTTATTTTATTTTATTTTATTTTATTTTATTTTATTTTATTTTATTTTATTTTATTTTATTTTATTTTATTTTATTTTATTTTATTTTATTTTATTTAGTTTAATTTCATTTATTTTATTTTATTTTATTTTATTTTATTTTATTTTATTTTATTTTATTTTATTTTATTTTATTTTATTTTATTTCATTTTATTTTATTTTATTTTATTTTATTTTATTTTATTTTATTTTATTTTATTTTATTTTATTCTATTTTATTTTATTTTATTTTAAGTTATTTTATTTTATTTCATTTTATTTTTTTATTTTATTTTTTTATTTTATTCTATTTTATTTTATTTTATTTTAAGTTATTTTATTTTATTTTAAGTTATTTTATTTGATTTTATTTTATTTTATGTTATTTTATATCATTTAATTTTTTTATTTGCCTTTATTTTATTTTGTTTTATGTTATTTCATTTTACTTTATTTCGTATATAATTTTATTTTATTCTATTTTATTTCATTTAATTTTATTTTATTTCGTTTAATTTAATTTAATTAAATTTTATTAATTCATTTTATTTTATGTAATTGCTCCGGATGTCAAACCTTTCAGTTTCGTCATTTTTTTGTGAAAACATCATTCAAAATTAAATAAATTATTTTTGCATAACGACTGGGAATGATTAAGAAATGCGAAAAGTAGTTTAGTTTGACAGCTGTCAGCTAACTTCTTTGACAATTCATCACTACTGCTTTAAACACTTTTTGAATAACATTGAATAACTTATTAATGTAATTGTTAGATTTTTTAGGTGTTAATGCAAATAAATAAAAGTCATGGTTGACATTGTTGGCCCTCAAATTAGGCGAAAATATGTATATATACATATGCATACATATATGTAATAGCGTAGGTACTGTTTAACTGCAGTAATGAACATATTTACACCATAAAACAAATCATTAACGTAATGTTCGCTATTCCATATGAATATTATTTTTCAGCATTTTTTTATCGCAGCAGGAAGTAAATGGTAAAATAAAATATTAACAAAAATATATTTAACGAATGAACGGGTAATAAAGTACTAATTATACGTTCATGAGAATAGCTTCTTGTTTGTGAACAGTAGTTTAATTGGTTATTATATACTTACATCCGTATGCTCAAAATTTTAATTTTGACTGAGAAGTAAAAAACAGCAAATGAAAGACTTAAAAATTAAATTCAATTATACTCTGTTAAATATTTTAAATGAAAATAGAAATAAAATAAAATAAAATAAAATAAAATAAAATAAAATACAATAAAATAAAATAAAATAAAATAAAATAAAATAAACTAAAATAAAATAAAATAAAATAAAATAAAATAAAATAAAATAAAATAAAATAAAATAAAATAAAATAAAATAAAATAAAATAAAATAAAATAAAATAAAATAAAATAAAATAAAATAAAATAAAATAAAATAAAATAAAACAAAATAAAATAAAATAAAATAAAATAAAATAAAATAAAATAAAATTAAATAAAATAAAATAAAATAAAATAAAATAAAATAAAATAAAATAAAATAAAATAAAGTAAAATAAAATAAAATAAAATAAAATAGAATAAAATAAAATAATATAAATAAAATAAAATAAAATAAAATAAAATAAAATAAAATAAAATAAAATAAAATAAAATAAAATAAAATAAAATAAAATAAAATAAAATAAAATAAAATAAAATAAAATAAAATAAAATAAAATAAAATAAAATAAAATAATTTAAAAAATTAAATAAATTTGTAAAATAAATAAATTGGCTAAAATATAAAATTAAAAGGAATAAAATAAAAAAACGCAAATTGAACAAAATTAAAATTCTGTATATTGTACATCGTATTAAAATTCAAAACTCTTAGAAAATGTATTTTTTATAATATTAATCGCATTTGTAGCCCCGACCAGCCGGTAGGTCCAGAAAAACGTGTCAGCGGCTATAAAATTATTTTGCAAAAATTGGAGCTGAATTATTTATGGTAATTATTTATATTCTTTTAAATACGTCACGGCCAATCGTATTGGGTTTTTCCAGAAATTTAATTCTGGCTTTCTGGTTTAAATTATTTGGTAAAAAATAAATGTTTTTATTATTTTTTTTTTAACTTTGGTATGAAAATATAAAAAAGTAAATGATCAAAAATATGGAGAGAAGAAAGAAAAGAGTTTTGAGATTTCTCACACAAATTTAATAAGCAAAACAACCTCGAAACGAATTAGGAAAACTAGCGAACCGTTACAAATTTAAGCTAACAGTTAGTATACGAGAAAATATTTACATGAGATGATATACCTATATACAAAAATACATATATGTACATCACATACTGCCTAAACTTGTTGGCCAGCCTTCTTGGCAATTTTGGTGAGAATAGCAATTGTTAAGTGGCGTATAAACAAATCAGAATATATAGTGTTTTACTATATACTATATATGTTTGCGGAAACAAATGTACGCCTTTGTTATTGCTTCTTCAACAAAACAGCTTTTGAAAATGCGAAACAAGCATCGGTGAGCGAATTGCCCAACTGAGACGAATGAAATGAAATCTGTGTGGTGATTTTTTGCAGGATTATTGCCATCAAAAATTCAAAACAAAAAAAATGACTCACAAACTATACGATTTTCCAGCAATTTGAGTTTTTTTTTTGTTTTTTTTTTTTGCTTTGCTTTGCCTTTTGCTCTTCTTCTTTCTGGTCGGAGTAATAACGACGGACATGAAGCATATGAAGCTGCTCACCTAACTGCTTGCTATGCTACGTGCGTGGGGTCAGGGGAGTTCGTTTTTATTAGCACAAAAGTGTATACATACATATTTAGTAGTGAAGATTTGATATGCATTTTCGTACATATCCATACACATTCATACGTTTATTCATATATGAACTTTTGTTTTGAAGCCAATTTTTCTCAAGAATTTATACTCACGAATACATATTTATTTACGTTTGTACGTGTTCTTTGGTGTTAGTATGTACTTTTAAGTGGCATGCGGTATCACCAAAATGGAGCTAATGTTTTTGTCTTACAGTTTTTTGCTTCATTTTCCCTTATTTTATTTTTATTTTTTCATTCTGACAGCGGCAAATGCATTTTAACGCTAACGTCACGCACTTTGAAGCTGCTTGGAATTGCCAACAAGTTAACTGTACCTATACGCAGACATTCATATATGTAGTGTAGGGTTATCCATTTCGTAGCTTAAAACGTACGGGGCTGTATTTCGACATTTGTCAAACTCAACTCTCCAAAAAAAAAAAAAAGTTTTTTGTTTTAGTTAAAAATCAGAGGTTTAAGAAAATCGATCGCTTTACAGCTTGTGATTTAAACGTTTCGTCGGTTTTTCGAAAAGATCTTTCTTCAGCGACGAGACTCATTTAGTCAGGTTATGACTGTTATACAGCCCAAAATGTGCCAAAAAGTGGTCGAGAATTACCTCAAACGGATTGAAATTTACAAAAATTCGTGACCATAAAGGTTCAAAATTTGTAATTAAAAAAAGGAATTAAATGAATAAATAATATTTTAAACTCATTTTATTTACGTTAATTTCAGAAATCGCAAAATAGCTAACCCTGTATGTTTAATTTAAGCTATAAAGTCAAATGCTTATATATAGAAATTTTCCAATTAAAATTTTTTTGCTTGAAAATTTGTAACAATAAGATTTTTGGGCGTCCAGGCATGCCAAAACTCAATTAAGCAATGTCATATTAAATCTGTACAATTTTTGCATGATTTTTTTTTCGAATGTCGCTTTAATATTGTTTATTTTTAATATCACAGCAGAGTCTTTCTGACTTATGACACTTTCAATAAAACATCCAATTTATTTTTATTTATATTTTTAATTAAATAAAAAAAATTAAATTGAGTTATTACATATTTTAGATTTTACCAATTTTACATTTCTTGGTGAAATTTTGGGTACAAATATTTATTGGTATGATTTGAGCTACACTGTTGAGCTCATTTTGTTTCCAGATTTTTATTTTTTTCCAATGGTCTGGAAAATCGAAAATATTATTCATAGTAATTTTATTAAGAAGAATTTTTTTATATGCAGCTATATGTAAATGTATGTTTGCCCTTATATCCATATATACACACGAATGTTGTATAAAAATTTAAGGTAAGCAACCGAAATGAACATTCAACAGAGCAATTGAATTTTATGAACTCACAACCATTATATTGCGCAATATAGATATATTATTCATATCTACCATGTGGTCAGTGCGTATACGTAAATTTACAAATTTTACAGGTAAAATTATTTACAAGTCTATAAACTAAAAGAAGAATGGACGCAGATAATTTATTGAATTTATTGTAAATAATTTTGTGGCTGAATATTTTAATTTAAATTTAATAGTGCTATAAAAAATTAAAATATATAATATAACATTTAAAAAAAAAGATAAAAAATATTAATAAAAATTTAAAAAGATTTAAAAATAATTTTTAAATATCATATAAAAAATTAAAAAAAAAAATGTTTAAAAGTAAATTATAAAAGAATATTGATAAAAATTAAATATAATGGAAAAAGATAAATAAATTTTAAAAATTCATTTTCTTTTGTATTTTCCAAGTACAAAGTCCTCTACTAACATTTTAATTGTGCGAGCGTACTGCCGCAACTAGCAACAAAAACTTACTTGACAAATACCCCCTTTAAATAACATTTGTCCACAATATGCAATTACTTTTGCAATTATCACATTTAATACTTTGTTTGTAGGTTTCCCATTTTCATTTGTTTGTTGGTATTGTAATTATAAAAATGCCGCCGCCAGGCAGATTGTCCATTTGTAGTGCACATCGTTCATCATTTGAAGTGCGCCAATGAGGTTTTTGCGGTTAAGACTGATTATACCGGCATGCGACTATTCACGCTCATACGTACATACATACCTGCATACATATATACCTATACATAAATGCATATAAATTACATAAACAGCCAGATCAGTGAAGCAATATAATAATAGTTATACAGTATGCGAGTGTGGGTCAATGAGTTTAAGGGTATTGAAGTTGAATGACAAGAACAAATTGATTAAACAATAGCAAAATGGAGAATATTATCAGCAAATTACCATAAAAAATTGATTTACTTTTAAATGCTTTTAGCAATAGAAATGTTGGCAAGTTAGAAAAAAATGTGAACTTTTTTTTAATAAAATAAAAATCTAAATAATAATAACATTCGCCTTTTTCTATCACCCTAATATGCAATTCAATGCACATTGTAATTTATGGTAAATGTTTTCACAGCTGTGCTTTAATGATGATAACCAAACATACATATGCTATTGTAGAGGCAATTAACTCGAATATTTTAAAGCTCTTATACATATACATATCTACATATATGCATGTGCTTATCTCAATGTGAGCTTAGGTATGCATATCATTTAACTTGAACCTCTTTCAACCTTGCCCATGACTCTGAGATAAACAATAATTTTAATCTTCATTAATTACTATTTTATTCACAGAAACTCTTTAGAAATGCTTTTGTACCAACATATAGTGAGTGTGGGAAATTTTCCTGATTTTTATGGCTCAGTGAGGTAATGAAGCTTTCATTGTAGAGAAATAATTAAGCAATTCGATAAGGACTCGCTCGAAATAATGTTGGAAAATAAGTAAACTAAGCTATATATCTACATATCAAAAATTAAGCTTTTTTTAAGTCGGAGAATATTTTCAGAGATGTAAAATCTGCACCGCTTTTATTTAAAAAACTCGATAATTTAATCGATATTAAGGTGATTTGCTTTCGGTAAAAAATATATGAAAATTAAAGATTTTAAACATTTAATTAAAAAAATCTTTTCAGAAGATGTCCTTGTTAAATATACAATTCAACACTTGAGCATTTTTCTGAAGAGAGTTGCCATATTTTTGAAAATAAGATATTTTTTTATATAAACTAACTAAACAAAATAGGGATGAAAACGAAGAGAGATGAAACCGTACAGCAGAAAATATTTTTTGGCAAAGATTTCCACCTGTTTAATAATTTTTCTTAATTAATAAAATGAATGAAATTTGGATTTAAAAGGAAATTTGAAGTTGAATAAGTAGAGTTGCCACCTGACAAAAGTTTAAAAACACATTTAAATTGAATAAATGGAACATTGCATTATTGACATAAAAACTAAAGAAGTTTACATGTGTTTTATTGGGAAATATTTTTCGGAATAGAATATTTGTCTGAGAGAATTTATTTTTTTGAAAACAGAATTAAAAGATAGAAAATATTATTACATTTTCTTCAGCGTTGAACAGTTTCATTTCTTCATTTGAATTATTGGATTATTCTGGTATTAAGAGCGCTGTCCTCGCCACGGGCAAAGGTGCAACTGTCTGAAATCGCAGCTTCCATAAGGAAACATCCCCAAATTGGATGCGGCTGATTGGCTTCACCAGAAAATATGGATTTATGTGGTATTAGATTCCAGCGAAGGAAAATCCAACAAGCTGCTTGGCTGTCTCCAGATGGAGAAATTCACAACCAGACTATGAACCTAACAGCGATTCGGATAGCCAACTTGCCGCAGCGAAAATACGTAGCCGCCTCTGGGTATCAAAGAGCGCCAGTCAGCAGCTAACACAAGGAGTTGCAGATAGCTGAATGGCTTTCTACTCGACTTGCATATCTGCTCTGTGAGAGCACAACTCGTTATAAGGGAACTTCAGCTCAAACTCCCTACGTACCGACGCTTTGGAAACAATTGGTTTTCGGCAGAGCCAGAAAAATAGCTGAAATGATGAGGAATGCCGAATTTCAGCGGCGAGAAAACAGACTGCTTACCTCGCAAAATTGCGTTCGGCCACAGCACGTGTGGGGTGGGATAGATACCGAGAGCTGAAGAGGAAACTAAGATGCACTTGCAGATAATTGCATGAGTATTAAGAGCCTCAGAATCTCGCCGACAAGGTTAATGCTCGAAAATTCTAGGAGCAGACTCATATAAAAACCAAGATGATTATCTGGTGACCGATGACCAAAACATACTTGCTGAACTTGCTCGCTGTATTCCATAAATGAAAACAATTAACAAATTAATAGAAATATTTACCTTAAAATTATTTAATGAAAGTACAACATTCGCCTATTTAAGGAAACCGGAACCCCAATCGATGATCGATAGCCGTTGTCCGTCTAAAGAAAGTAGCTGGAGCTGACGGCTTAAAAATAGAGCTTTTCAAAAATGGCGGTGAAGAGCTGACTAGGTGTAAGCGTCAGTTTCTTTGAAGAATATGGTCGAATGAAAGCTTGCCCGTAAATTGGAATCTAATTGTGCTCTGCCAAATTCATAAAAAGGGAAAAGCGCAGATGATTAAACGACGAACGGTTCGAATATTGACATAATTCAGCGAGTCAAGAGGCAGCGGCTACGCTGGCCAATGAAGAAGATGAATATCAACAATATTCATATAAAAAATTCATTGATCGAAAAGAAATGATGAAGAATCAGTTTTCATATAAGGGCTATATCTTATTGAAAGGTTATCAAAAAGCTTCTGGGTTTAGTTATTTTAATTTTTTATTTTTTTTTACAAAATTTTCCGTTTTTGGTCACTTAAATGTGCTTTTTATTATCTTCTGCGTTCAGTTTTACTACTTGAAGAGAGTAGATATGTATGCGAATCAATAAATTGATATTTTGGCAGTAGCTTAAAGTAAACTATACTTTTGCAATTCCATCACACAGAGTGAAAAGTCATTATCAAAAATTCGTCTATTTAAGGGCTCTTTGACCAATTTCTTTTAAGTAAATTTTTAACAAACTTTATGAACATTACTATTTTTCAGTGAGAATT
The DNA here is from genome assembly GCA_037013455.1 of Ceratitis rosa. Lineage (NCBI taxonomy): Eukaryota > Metazoa > Arthropoda > Insecta > Diptera > Tephritidae > Ceratitis > Ceratitis rosa. The sequence goes on from JAWMAG010000006.1 coordinate 17,543,610, forward strand.
TCTGTGAGAATTAAAAAAAAAAATAACAAAAATAATAAGAAAAATAAATTAATATAAATTTCGTTTATTTCTATACAAATTTTGTAGCTTTTAATTTTTTTCTATTATTTCACACCCAAAAATTATACTCTCTAACATCGATGCACTGTGTACTTAATTTTATGACGGCAAGTAAAATTTCGCTGCATCACTTTTTTATAGCATTTGTATGCAGATAAGACACGAAATATAAATATTTATATAATTATGTACTTTCACTATAAAGCTACTTTAATGTGGTATTCTTATCACAGAGCAGCTGAGCATAACGCTCGAAATTTGACTGCGAAAGTGTCTTCTAGATAAGTATTAACCAGCGAGTGAAGTGACTCAACACAGTAAGCATATGATATATATATAAATATATATGTGTATGTATGTACAAGCATGTGTAAGCACGTGCTATAAGCACATATGTTTACTTAAATACAATACATGTATGTACATATATACTATATGTATATATCTACATACGTCAAGCCTATCAGCAGAGAGACAGTTGTGTGACTAACCGTACTTTTTGACATTTTGCCAGCAATTTGTTAGTAATTCTAGCAATTTATTTATTTTTTGTTGCTTTGAAAATTTGTTAATAACAAAAAATAAATAACAACAATAATAAAATAACTTTTAAAGCAAATTAAATTTCATTATTAACCTTAGTATTTTTTCTAACCATTAGTGACATACTCGTATTTGGATTTTAATGCAAACATTTATTTTGTTAATTTTTTATTTTTGTTCATTATTATTATGTTTAAAAATTATTAATACATATTTTTCTATAATTATTTTTTATTAATTAATCACCATGAGACTCCGTCAAAACCTTCGGCGCTTGTCATTAGTCATTTTGTCACCTTTGAGCCGCCGATGTGACGACAGACAGCTGAATTGTGTAGTCGTCTGTAATTATTATAAATATATGCAGAATTGTTTGGCATAACGATTGCATGCAGGTATGCGAAGTGCAGTTTTCTGTTTATTTATATGCATATTTGAATATTCATATAAAGAATTCGCTTGACAATCCCTTGCTAATTTTTTTCGCATTCATTCTCCTTTTCCTTTTCTATTTTTTTATTTATTTCCTTATTTTACTATTTATATATTTTTATTATTTATTACATTTGTTTGTTTATTTTTTTTTTTTTTGTAAACGCCTTGCATTTAACAAAAATGAAAAAAAGATACATTGTAAAGTAATGAATATTTTATAAAAGCAATTCTACACACCTTTTTGTTGGGGCAGTGCATGCATACAAGCCCTTGTTTCCCCACTTTGCATTTTATCTATTTACTTTCAGCTATTGACTGATATATCTACACGTTCGCATTTCAATGAACAGCTGTACTCCATATACCATATATGTATACGAGTATGTATGCAAGAGAACCTCGTAAATTGCATTAATTAGCTGCTTGGGAAAACCCGAAAATTTACAAGCGATTGCGTTGTTTCGATACGCCCTTTTGCAAAGCATGATTCTTGATGATAATAATTTCTATTGTCATTTTGTATGTATACACGTATATGTATGTACACATGTGTCTCTTCATTTTTACAAACGAAAACTCGTTCAAATGTGCCAACTGATGCAACAATGTATTTGCATTGTACTCAACTTCTCAACAAGTTAAAAAATTCAGATTTTCATTTCAGTTTTGTCTCGTGTTCTCCGCACTATAATTTAATTGCCCATTAATTACGACATTTTTAGTTCAAAAGTACCTCTATTTGTTTGCTTACATAACACAGGAAATTAATTAATGGTTTTTAAAAGTAATTTGAGCTCATCAGTAATTATTTCAAACGGCAAAGCTAATTGACATATATAGACATTCATAGGTGTAGTAGTGCAAGTACAAACAATTAATATATATTTTTTTAATTTTTATTTTATTTATAAATATTGTGAAGAAAATTGGTTTGAATTGATAAGAACAAAAATTTTCTAGAGAACAAAATTCTAGCGGCATACCATTGAATCCTCAAACAATTAGATTGTATCTATTTTCGATACGATAGCCTAGAAGCAATTTGTTGAAAGCTAAATACCTTTAAACAAATATCTAAGAAATTCGTGCTTACCGTCCTGTAAATGGGCTATAAAGAAGACGAGATGCGCCTATGAATGTAGATTATCAGAATAGCAATAAAATATTCCGAGAACAGCGCAAAAGTGTTAAGGAGGTTACTTATGACACATTTTGTGTGAGGCTAATATACATAATTGCTTCTCAGAAGACAGCCAGTGACTGAAAGATTTATGAGTTCTTTTAGGAAAATAAAATAAAATAAAATAAAATAAAATAAAATAAAATAAAATAAAATAAAATAAAATAAAATAAAATAAAATAAAATAAAATAAAATAAAATAAAATAAAATAAAATAAAATAAAATAAAATAAAATAAAATAAAATAAAATAAAATAAAATAAAATAAAATAAAATAAAATAAAATAAAATAAAATAAAATAAAATAAAATAAAATAAAATAAAATAAAATAAAATAAAATAAAATAAAATAAAATAAAATAAAATAAAATAAAATAAAATAAAATAAAATAAAATAAAATAAAATAAAATAAAATAAAATAAAATAAAATAAAATAAAATAAAATAAAATAAAATAAAATAAAATAAAATAAAATAAAATAAAATAAAATAAAATAAAATAAAATAAAATAAAATAAAATAAAATAAAATAAAATAAAATAAAATAAAATAAAATAAAATAAAATAAAATAAAATAAAATAAAATAAAATAAAATAAAATAAAATAAAATAAAATAAAATAAAATAAAATAAAATAAAATAAAATAAAATAAAATAAAATAAAATAAAATAAAATAAAATAAAATAAAATAAAATAAAATAAAATAAAATAAAATAAAATAAAATAAAATAAAATAAAATAAAATAAAATAAAATAAAATAAAATAAAATAAAATAAAATAAAATAAAATAAAATAAAATAAAATAAAATAAAATAAAATAAAATAAAATAAAATAAAATAAAATAAAATAAAATAAAATAAAATAAAATAAAATAAAATAAAATAAAATAAAATAAAATAAAATAAAATAAAATAAAATAAAATAAAATAAAATAAAATAAAATAAAATAAAATAAAATAAAATAAAATAAAATAAAATAAAATAAAATAAAATAAAATAAAATAAAATAAAATAAAATAAAATAAAATAAAATAAAATAAAATAAAATAAAATAAAATAAAATAAAATAAAATAAAATAAAATAAAATAAAATAAAATAAAATAAAATAAAATAAAATAAAATAAAATAAAATAAAATAAAATAAAATAAAATAAAATAAAATAAAATAAAATAAAATAAAATAAAATAAAATAAAATAAAATAAAATAAAATAAAATAAAATAAAGTTAAAGTAAATGAATTAAATATAGTTAAGAGTCATATTATATTTTTATTTGTCACGTTGAGCCACCACGTGGCCTAGCTTCAGCATGTTTTCTTTTCGATTTGATGGTGTTCTAAACTCAGTCCAAATGAATGTATAAATGAAATCAGTTCATTGAATAAGTAACGATTGAATAATATATGTACTAAGTATTAATGCTACATATGTAAGTACATATATAAATGTACGTATTCCAAAAAATGCATTGAGTCATTACAGAGTATCATAATTCACACATAAATATCGCTACTGAATGCCATCACTTAGTTTTTAGTTCATCCATTATATTCAATGCAAATACAAAACACACTTACATACATGCACAAAGAATGTTTTGAATTTGCTTATCACTCTTCTGAAATCAATCTTTCTTGAGTACGAGTACAAACATTCTATCATCAATCATTCAATCAATTTGTGCGCGCCTTATGGATTTTGCAGCAAAAAGCCCTCCAGGGAAGCTTATCAATATTTATTTATGTGCTTCTTTTTATACATTACATACATACATACATACATACAAAGCTATTGTTATACGTTTACATGTCTATAGCATTTTTGTTATAAGAGTACAAATCGCATCATAAAATATAGTTAATTGTATTCGTGTGAAATTCCGCAGCCATTAAATTGAGTTGTTAAGCTTTAAAAGCTAATTGCGCCATTTAATATGTTTCATTGATATTTATTGGCACATTTTTGAAGCAATTAAAGGCTGCGTATTTAAATAACTTTCATGGCCGCCAATTTAGTAGTGAATTTTAAAATTATTTTCAGTAAAAAAAATGAAAAAAGTGAATAAATGAGAGTAAAATAAATAAAAAAATTAAAATAAATATTAAAAAAAATTGTATGTATGTATGTATTTAAATTGACATTATTTTTTTGTTGCTTGATTTTAATAATTCTATAAATTTAACCCATAAAAATTAATAACAATTTGTTCTCTGTTAGGCAAAACCCATTCATTATTAATTACTTTTCTTGCCACTACATTCGCCAACTGTGTGAAGTGATTATCGAGAGTAATAGTTTTTTTCTTCTTTATTTTAATTTATCTTTAGTTGCAAGTTCATGCAGATGGTTGGACTGCTGAAAGAGTGATTCAGTCAAGCAAATTATGTTTCCATTTGTTGATTCACAATTACCATACACTCCCATAGTAGTTTGTAGATTTTCCCCATTCCGCTTGCAGCACGCTTTTCGTGATTTGTGATTAATGAAAGAAAGCGAATATACATAAATAGAACAAGCAAAACGAGATAAATCTGCAATTGCATGCATTAAAATAAACTAACGATAAATACTTATTTTAGTTTCGAATCTGTATGACTTTGCTTTGCAGTTGTTCATAAATCAATTTGAATAAACATGATTTAAATTATTTCATTTAAATAATTTTATTGTTACAGCTTTAATGGCATGACGGAAGTGTGTCACCCACTTGTGGGTGTTTTAATATACTATAAACTAATATTTATTCATTTTGAATCATTTGCATATTTTAATATCGTCATTATGTCACTTTTAATGGCAATAGTTAGCTTCAGAAAGGTGTGTATTTCTCATAAACTCATAAGCACATTTATAACCACAAGACAGCTGCGGATGATCTCATAGTTATGTATGTACATATTTATGTATGTACGACGCTGTTGGGGTTATGTCGAGTTCATTGAGTAGTGATTTTATTGAGGTTATATTCTCACCTCAGCGCTAAGGCAATGAATTTTGTTTAAATTGTTAACTTCTGAAATTCTAAATTTGATGTTAGAAGTTTTATTTTTTTATTATTCAGTAATTAAAATTCCTTTGATATTAGGTGAAGTAAAAATTTCGTTCGGTTTTTATCTAAGAGATGGCGTTATTGTCCATAGTATTAGTGTTACGTGCCAATCGTAGGGAAATCATTGGTGTAATTTTCATTCTTCCTCCTAAAACTATTTTTTCGAAAACTCGTTGTCCACTGAATGTTGAGCTGGTTTTAGTTGTTGTATGAACTGGACTTTATATAGATGTAGGTGTACCATAAGTCCAAGTGCAAAATACACCATAATTTCCCGTAAGAAAGTTCCAGCTTTTGAGAACGTTGAGAAATAGACACGTTTGGATATCTTTCATTTTAATTTACAGCAGCGATGCTTGAGGTGGATCGAGCAATATGATGATGCACCAGCCTTACAATATCTGCTAATGAAACACTCTCTTCAAAATTCTTTAGAAGTTTACTAATTTCTGTAGTAGCTGGGTGAGTATTAGTACCATAATATCCTCTTAAAGTAACGTGGCCACGTTTGAACCACTAATTTTGTAGTAGATTTAAAAAAAAATTGAACGAGTTGTGCGGTTGCTTTGCAAACCACTTTCATAAATGCCTATCTTTAACGAATTTAGTTTGACAGTTAAGTTTGATACATCTCAAAATACTACCCTATACTTTTGATGCCACGAAAGTATTACAACAACAAAGTCTTAAGTTAACATAAGCTAATGATGGTCCATATATATTTTTATTTAATTTATATTTTATAAAATGTGGCATACCTACTGAAAATATTTTTTAACTAATTCGCAATTTCCACTTTAATTTTTGGGATATTATTATTATTACTGTCAAAAATATTAGCCTTACTTACATAGAATAATCAAGCCAATTAAATAATTTTACTCTCATATTTTCTATTTTCAGGTAATGTATGAAACAATATCGAATGACAAATAATAAAAGCCGAAATCCTCAAAGAGAAAGCATAAAAATAATTTAAATAGTATTCAAAAATATCTTAAAGGTAGGAAGAATTAATTAATTTGTGTAAGCCATTACGAAACTAATATATTTATTATTATATATTATCATTCCTAAATGTAGGCAAAAATTTAGTGCGCTGAAATGTAGGCCACAATTTTCTTTAAAGCTGATTTTTAGCTGAGTTTGCAACTTATCATTGTCATTACTTATATAAATATTAACGTTGAATTTAAGCTGCAGAGCTTATAGCTAAATTTGTTATTATTATTTATAGCACGTAAGAGCAGTTCTCACTACAAAGTGTGTTAATATGAGTACATGTACTTTATATGAAAAAAATTTAAAAACTTACATGAAAAATCGTAAATTTTCAAAAACCTATTATACACTAATTGTGTGCTTTACAACTAATGGGAATGAAAAATTTACATCACAAAAAATTCGACAAATTATTATACAAACGATTAACGAAAAAAAATAAAGTTAAAGCATAAATATTAAGAAAAAAAAACACATTTAAACTAACAAATAACCATAAGTAACGTTGACATTTCAACATTTTCGCAAAACGTGCGACCATCGAATATGATTTATTGTCGTTGAACATGCTTCGAATTGAGAATAAAATTTGTGTAAGCAATTCCATTGAAGTTGTCATTTTACTGTGACTAAATGACAAAGGCGACTAATGACAAAAGCAAAAGCACGAACAAACTGAAATTAAAAAAAAAAACAGAAAATAAACTAAATATATAAATATGTAAATAAAAAACCGTAAAAAACAACGAGAGATTAATTTTTTTTTTAAATCATTTGCTTTTGCTTTCTTTTTTTTTTTTGCACTCACGCGAACTAATTTATTTACTTGCTCAAAAAACACTCAAAAAAGTCTGTGTAGATTTATTTGCTTTTAGGAAAAAATATCTATCATTGGCTAAGATTCTCAATGGCTGCCATTAATTAACAAAAAATACACAGTCATTAATTTGTACCGTGAAATTTTAATTGGATTTTAGTGAATATTTTTTCAATATCCCTTAAAAAAAACTCGACGAGCGGCAACATTGTTTTGATTGCTATTGGCCACAGTCAGACATACACGTACGCACAGGTATTTTTTTCATCGTTCATGAAATATATGTACGAGTACATATGTATAAGAACTATCGAAACAAAAAAATTGAAACAAAAAAAAGGAATAGAAAATATAATTGAAAAAGTGGACAATATATGCTCGCTATAATTGGGCAATTGTGCGGCCAAGAGTTGACCTGAGGTGTATTTGGTTTATTGAGTGGGTCATATGCTACAAAACGAACAATGAGTGAATTTATGTGGGATCCATATGCACAGGTGGGGTACTATACGTACTGAAAAATTAAAACATAAATATAAAATCTGAATTTTTTTATTTATGTATATGTGTGCATATTCAAGTTTGTTTCAAAAAACAAAAAAATAAAATAAAAATAAATGAAAAATCCGCTTCCAACCATCACAAATCACAAATATTTCAGATGTACATAAAACAGTTATTAATATATATATACGAAAAAATTAAAATCAACTACCTGACCGCAGAGATAAATGAAAACCGCATAAAAATGAGCTCTGGATAAAAATTCTTTTTTTTTTACCCAAATATACAATACATGTATTTGAAAAGAGAGTAAATTTAAGCAATACATTCGGAAAAGACAAAACATACAACGAATGCATTTTTTTTTAATCACATGAAATAATTTATACGCTTCGATTCGGTTGAAATGGTATTAATGTATACGCTCAACTCAACCGATAAACATATGAATGGGATGAGTAGTGAATTTATTCATATTTTGGTTTTCATGAATTATAAAAAATGTGTTATATATTACATACATATGTATGTACAATTGTATATTGTATTCACATGTTTTTTGAATATTTTGAAAATATTATGGTCTTTAGCAATGCAGATCTTATTGAAAAGTATTCGTCATTTTAAGAAGGGCTGCTATGTTTTTAAAACTGAAACTGAATTACAACTTTTCATCGGGTATTTAAATATTTTTCAAATGTGGTTTAAAAATATTTTAATTTTTATTTATAATTTTATATCAATTTTTATTTTAATTTTGTTTCTAATTTAAATTTTTGTTTTTACTCTTATTTATATTTATTTTTTTTGTAAATTACGCACCCACCCAATAGACTAAGAAGCTTATTACGAGCATAAACCAGATGAGAAGTAGGCTCGAATACCATAGACGTTATATAATTTTAGGCGCAAAATTAACTAGTGATTATTATTGTATTATACAGCATTTACCATTGAAAAATAATTTAAGTATTGTATTTAAAAAGAAGTTTTTAATTTTTTACGCTTTATAATCTCTACGCTATTAAAGAAAAGCTTTATTAAAGGAAAAATTGTTGCCTACATTTTGGCGATATTTTCTTGGTCGTTTCGTTTTCATAAAACGAAAGTATTACACCGTTTCTCTTTTGAAAGCATTTCTTAAGGGGTTATGCCACTCTAGGGACCGAAAAAATAGGTGTTTTATGTGCATTTTTTTTTAGAAAAACCATAGAGTCAATTAAAAATATAATACAAGAAGTTTATTATACATCTTTTTAGGTGTAAAAAAATAATTTCTTATAAATATTTCTTGAAGAATGGTGGCGCTGTAGCGGTCGTCCTTCGACTCCTCTATGGTTCAAGGGGTACGTGGCCGAACTAACTGCTCCGGTAAATTTTGAAATATCTTGAGTATCTAAATTTTTATTATATATTACAATAGCTAAAGTAACACGTAGGATTTTTTCCATATATTGATTCATAATCACTTCTAAAGTTAAACTTTCTAATTTCGACTAAAAAATCATCAGTTAATTGTTAATAACAAATGAACTGTATAGAATAAAAAAAAAATCCTACGTGATACCTTAAAAAATGTATTTTTAAAGATGTGTGTCAAATTTTAACCTAATCGGTTGGAAATTGTACGAGTAGTTGGTTCAGCCAACTCGAAAAATGTAGTTTGGAGATAAACGCGTTTAAAGTTTTAAGTTGTACCGTGTGCGTACCGTGCAGCCTTGCAAGGAACTTCGAAAATAAATTATTTAAAGATTTTTCCGAGCCATAATCCTGCAATATGTTATTTCTGAGATCCTAAGGAACTATTTAAAGCAAAAAAAAAAGCAATTTTTTGAAAATCCTAGAGTGGCATAACCCCTTAAGCGTTTTTTTGACAAAAAAAAAAATATTTTCGAGTGATAACTTTTTAGTATTGTTATAAAAATGTGTAAAATTTTTCAGACACATTTCAAATATTTTTGAAAATAAAATGGATAATTAATAAATAGAATTACATAAACTTTAGAAACAGAAAATCGTAAATTATGTACTTCCTTTTCTCTAAAAAACATAAATATGTACATCCCGCGTTAATATTTTTCCATTAAAAAAATATATATTTATACCGCAAACACTATGCGGCATTGGCTGCAGGAGTAAATAAAAGAAGGAGAATATTAATTATTTTAAGCAATGGTTTATCTTTAAAACACTCTTATGTTCAAAACTTTACGTTATCCATATGCTTGATATATCAAAGTTTATGTTTTATAAATTTTGTGCTCATTAAATTTTCGTTTTTAGATATATTTTATGTTAAGCCATATTTAATGCTTAGCCATATTAAATAAGTAACCATATTTTATGTACAGCCTTTATTATTTTTTATCTCTTATTAAATTTCCATTTTTGGAAATAATATATGTTTAGCCATATTTTATATCGAGCAATATTATATGGTTAGCCATAATTTGTGTTTAGTGTTACTTTATGTTTAGCCATTTTTTATTAATTTCCCTAGTAATAATACGTATTTAAGCATAGCTTATGCTTGTCCATATGCTATGTTAAGCCATCTTTATGTTTAACAATTGTTTCATATTTTGCTATAATTTATGTTTAGCTGGAAATTAGTATTATTTGATTTTCATTAATTTATTTCTACATTCATCAGTATTTTAGGTCTTTCAGTGCTTTTTTGAGATTTTTATTTGCTCAAAAATAGTTTCAATTTAGAAATAATAAACTTGAAAATTTAATAGTTAAATTTTTTATGTGCAACCGAAGTTTGCTTTAAATTTTAGTCCGCGTTTTTGCAAACTCAAAAAATTATTATTTTTAAATTTCAAATACATATGTATATGAGAAATACCTTGAAATTACTTGTTACTTGTTGTTTTATTTTTTTATTTTTAGCTGTTTACGTATGTGTGAATAAATTGCGTTGCAAATAAATTTTTTTTGGTATATTTAAGGATAAAAATTCGCGAATTTACTGATATACCATACCGATTTTCAGCAATTAAGGTAAAAAAAAAATTAAATAAAAAAATAAAGAATATATTTTTTATGACGCCATTAGCTCATGGGATACAATTTCTGTTACCAATTTTGGCGGTTTTTCTTCATCACTCATAAACATAAATACACTTTATGCATAAACTCTCTCAGCAAGGGAGATTACAGCCTTACATACATACGAGTATGGTATATACTCATATGTATGTGTAAGTAATTATGTGAATGAGAAAATAGAATTCAATTTCATAGCAACATCAAAGCATAAAAATGGTAAATCATTTCAATTTAGCTTGTGGGTATTCAACATGTTTTTATTTACATATATTTTTGAGTATATATGTACGCACACACATTCATACTCGTATATGTACATATATTTGTATCCATTTGCGCAAAAGGATATTTCATTAGTGAAACGTAACCGCAATTTCTAATTTGTTGACTTTTCAGCATATCTGTGTATGTATGCGTGTATATATACATTCATCCATGCATACACACATACGTTTTATTCTATTTCAAAATTCCACCGCCTGAAAACATTATCTCAAAAAGTATGTCTGCACGTGTGTATACAAAAATTCATAAATAAGATAAATATGCATTTATATATATATATACATATATATATATATAAAATATTCCTGGCATAAAGCCTGAAGTGTGAATTTTAATATCACCTGCATTTGTTGAAATAAATTGAATTTATTTATTCAGTAAAATTAAATAAATTTTTCATTGTAATACCAAGCCATAGAATATCTGTTAAAAAGAAGTATTTATATAATTTAAAGCAATCGACATAAAAGCTTGATATCCATTACATATGTACTCGTATGTGCATATTATAACAGTTATTTTTTTTAATTATTCAAATATGCATTTTTACGTGCACGTGCATGTGTAATATTATTTTAGCACAAAAATAATAACTAAGTTTACACTAAATATTTATATAAGCCAACTCTTGACAGCAGTAACCACATTGGCATATTTTTTGGTTTCCATTCTGGTCAATTGAATTTTTGAATTTGTAGAATATGAAATGTAAGGAAATACACGCTGAGTGTTTGATTTTTAATTGTCATTTTCAAATTGGCAATTAAATTTTATTACTATTCAATTTTTTTTATTAATTTTTTTTTCTATTGATTGCCTGGGTTAGTGACATGAGATGAAATATTTATTTAATGATTAGTTGAAATAGTTTTGATCGGAAAAAATTATAAAAAGTTCATTACAACGTTTGTTTTTCAACCAAATTCCAATCAAATGCAAGCCCATTTAGTCGATGAACTGATGTTGACTACACACTTAGCCCTGTTGTTCCACCTTAATAGCCGTAAGGTCTTTGTACTTTTTTAGCAAGACTTGAACGGATAATGTTGCTACAACAAAGTCGATCGGTCTATGTATGTTGCTAAGAATTTGTCATTTTAAAAGAATATTTAGACTAGAGATGCGTAGAAGAGTAGCAACTCTTGCCTCTCGACCAATTCTGAAAAATCTTGATTTTCTTCAAAAACTATATTTCCTAAAAGTCCCTGCGGACATTCGAACTGATGCAACGCTAAAACCAACTTCGCCTGGCGTCTTGTAAACAAGTCAAAAAAAAAAAGCCGAAAACAAAAATACTTCCAAGGTAGTCAAAAAGAAGGTAGTGTTGACTATTTTTCGTAACATTATCGGGATCTAAGGCTAGATTTTTGATGAAAATTGATGGATTTTGAAGCAAGATATCCCACTATCTGTCACCGTGATTGAATTTCCGGGAAAAAAATCAACAAGAAGTCACGAATTTCGGCCGAGTTTTCCTAAGAACTAAATTTTATTATAGAAAATTGACGTTTAATTATCTCTAATGTAATTTAAGGTCGAGCTCCTATATCAATTTGTTGTAATTTCATTCAAACGTCTTACATACCGGACAGGTGCCAAGAGGCCAGGGTAATTTTTATCCCGAAGCCTGGCGAAGAGGATTATTCCGCACCGAAATCATACCAAAAACCAAACAGTCTAACATCTTTGGATTTGTGACGATTAAATTAAACAACAAATACCTCACGATGGGTCATTTTGGGTCAACTACTGTGAGTTGCACTGATAAACAAATTCTTTAATTGCGTTTAGTGGTAAACTCATAGATAATATAATATATAGATGATCATTGCTTCAGGCAAAAAATCTCTGAAAATCAAAGGTCTGCCTCTTCAAGAGAAAGATAAATTTTCAAAAATTTAGCCCACCTTAAAAGGGAAACATCATAGTACTCCCCGTTTGGTCAAATATTTTAGAGAATTCTTCATAAAAAACTGGAGGGAACATATTAATTGCCGAACCAACAAAACGCCCCTGCAGAATGGTGCATTGTATTTACAAAAGTTTCGTAAGATCCTCGACATCAGGTCGATTAACGTACAGGTGTCTTATAAAGCAGTAATAGCAGCCAGCCGCCTAAATATTACTGACAGTTTGGCCCAGTCCTCTAAGTTATTAGGAAGCTCGGCCTAAACACACAATGGGACCGAGAAAAGGAAACCTTCTACCACCTACATCTTGCCTAGCAGGGAAAATTAAGCGGAATGCGAAGCGTTAGGCAATAATCAAGTTATCCACATCTAAACTGATGGGTACCATATACAAGTGCCTAGCACAGGAGAAGGCGTCATTTTTGACCACCTCAACAACCAAAATATCTTCAAACTAAATCACAGTCAAGTGCCAACAATTGGGTTTATCAAAACATATGTTTCGAAACTGTATGCAATGACGAAATCCCTTTTTTGTTGATCGAAATCTGAAAATCTACTAGTTCCAGAATATTTTTTACTTTTTGAGTGACCAGGCCAAAACGAATTTTTACTGGCAATATCTCGGAATTATTTGCGTTTTCTATAAGCTAATAAATTACTCCCTTTAGTGTCGAATTTGAAATCAAAAATACTTTACAGTTAATTTGTTTTAGAAGACTTCAAATTAGTTACTGTGTAAAAATTGGGTGCGTTCAGAGAACTGAGAGCACCTATTGATTAAGATTTCATTTCATAGAAATTATGAATTTATGTTTATTTTTAAGAAATCACATATATCCCTACTTGAGTTTGTTTTTTACGCTTATTGTATATATAAATGTACAATAGTTGAACTACTGTCCAAAATCCGTGTATTTGATTACAATGAGTGTACGAGTATGTGCTTGTTTTCCAATACACGTCGCTTACTTGGAAGTGCCAGTCTTCACAATTTGATTGTACACCAGTGCGTATGAGTGACATTTTGGTACGACTTTTATTCACCATGCAGCATGTAAGGGAAATGCCGTTTTTACTTCGACTCGATCACTCTGTCGCTTCCTGTGAACATATACATATGCATATACACATACATACATACATACATATATGTATCTCCAAGGTGCCACCATTCCACAGCAAACCGCAATTACAGTCCAAACGTCGCTTGACGATCTGGTTTGCTGTGCGTTTCTTATTTGTCAAAGTAACGCATTTGCAACGCGCATACACTAACCCATACATACATACAAATTCTATTGACTTTTCTGTGCTATATTGCATTACGAGTTGCATTGTGTGTATGTGTGTGTGTGTGTTTATGTTTGAATTTGCAACTTCCCGCCTTTTTGTATTGTATGTCGATTGTTGTAGCGTGTAAATACTGTCAGCAAGCAAGTCAACGTCATCGTCGACTTGTAATTATTTCCTTTTATAAAACATACACACATACCTATATGTATACATGCATCCATTTGCCACGTTAGTAGCTAACCGCAGATATTTAATACAATTGGTAGTGCCTATGCAGGCTTATGGTTGACTATTCTTGATGCTGCTTTGGTACTGACTTGTCATTGCTACTCAATTACATACATACACATACACATATGTACATACGTACTCATATATACACGCAGTGCTGCATACATGCATATATGTAATTCTAGCTAACTTCCTGCCGATTTGTTGCGGTTGTCTTGTCAGCGGCGCTTGAGTATTTGATTTCCTTTTGTAATTGCCTTAATTGTATTTCATAGAGTCCAGGCTTTTAAGTGCTGCATCTGTGCTAATGCATTAAATATGTATGCATGTATGTACCATATGTGGAAACATCTTAGCTTTAATTAGATATTTATTGATTAGTTTTGTCCATTAATTGACATATTTATCAATATACTCTTAACCTTTACAAACACAGGTCACTTATTAATTATAATATGTGAGCTTTGAGTGGAATCTGGGAAACCTTTGATTATTATGGATTTGCTACAATATAATGCCGAAGAGTAGTGTAAAGTAAAATATTCATATTAAAACTAGTAGAAAGATATAAAATAATATTGTCTGTAGTTCAGTAGATTTACCCTAAAAGGCTGAGGGCTTTGTTCAACTGTTAGTTGCCTAATTTTAAACTTCAAAAACACAAATTTTCACATTTTCATTCGAGAAGGCCTTCTTCTACTTCTTACTGGTGAAGACAAAAAGGTCAGGTTATTCTCCACCTGATCTTTCCAATATAACAAAGATCTTTCCCTTCCCCTCCGTCCGGCAAATACTGCATCAAAAACTTTTAAAGCTTTGTGTTTTCATTTTACCGGATGTTGCCATGCCTCTTTATTCCTTTATTCCTTCCATCATATGCGGTATTCTCCGTTGTTCATACGGAGAAGACCATAAATCTTTCGCAAAAACCTTTCTAAATAATATAATAGAATGGAAATGATGAGAAAGGACTTACCTACTAAAGCCAAGGTAGCACACGGTGGTATAAGTGATGCTACGTTGGATTTTAAGGCTTCCATTATTCATGGTGTTTCCTGGTTCCATGATAGACCAATTCGTCTATAATTTCCAGGTTTGACTGTCAGGTCTACTCTACTTGTTAGCCTATCAAATCTGGAGAAAGCAGAGCTTACGGCGCGGTTGTTGAGGCCAATAATGTCAATATCATAGGCCTATGCTAGCAGTTGTACGCTTTTATAGAAGACTATAACTTCTCTATTTTGTACTGCAGCATTAATTTTTTCTCTAGCGTTAGGTTGAAGAGAGCTACCTTGTTTAATTTTTGATGGCTCGGAGAAGTCCTATGTGATACTGGCGGAGGTTTCGGTTTCGTTCAGCGCGATTTGATATATTTATTGATATAGTAAAGGGTTGTCAAGTGATGCATTTTGGTCTGACCATTAACTAAAACAAAACATGTTTAGTTTTATATTTGAGTTTGACAGTTGCTAAAATATTGCCCTGTACTTTTGAAGCCACGAAATGGATAACCATAATTTAAATGATACAATAAATACCTCCTACTCTTAATTCATGTTCAAGAAATATGTAAAAAAATAGAGAAATCTATCTACTTATTTGTTTTATAATTTATTTCTACTTTTCTTTTATTTTATGGGTGATCTGCGTCAAATCGGGCAGTTTAGGGTGAAATTTTTTGTACA
Organism: Ceratitis rosa; assembly: GCA_037013455.1. NCBI lineage: Eukaryota > Metazoa > Arthropoda > Insecta > Diptera > Tephritidae > Ceratitis > Ceratitis rosa. The sequence goes on from JAWMAG010000006.1 coordinate 17,559,666, forward strand.
AATTTTATATATATGTATATTATCTCCAATGAAGCAATCGTGAAGGCAGTCTAGGTCACCTATGGGTAAAATGTTTACTGTGAAGAGGGAAGATAAACGCGGAGGGAGATGAAGCCAGACTGTAAAAGTTAGCTTATAGAAGAACTTTGCAAGAGGATGTATTATTACCGTTACCGTAGTTAGTTTTGAAAAAAAGTTTAAAGGAAAAGCACATAATATACATCATATATTACCTATGGAGCTCATATAGCTACATATGTATGTATTGCATATATGTGTATTAGTTACCTGCATAAGTACTATTAGTAATGTGTTAGAGAACACTCTCCTCGACGACGGACAACATTAGCCAACTCAGAAGGTACAAAATCCACATGAAATTATCACAGAGGATCAAAACGATGGAGCTAAAAATTTAACCACTACAAGAACCTCGTAAATTTTTTGCTAGAAATTTTGGGTATAACTCAAAAAGTAAGCAAAACAGACTACATACTACTACGCGCTATCTGGGAAAGAAGGTTTCAAGACCTACTAAAGAGAGGTGGATGCTGCAAAAAATTGAGTAGGAGCCGGAAATTATTGTACTGACAACTTTTGCTCCCCTTTATTGTAGTACTTTTTTGGCTAACTATATAATCGAAGCGTACGATGAAATAAAAACTGCTGCTAATCATGACTTGGTAGCTGACAGTATTGTTTTAGTAAATTTGTTAGTAAAAGTCCAGTGTAGACGAATTTAAGGAATTTAGTTGTGTCTAAGTAAGGATATTGTTTAGTTGAACTCCTCAGGCTACTAACTTGGGATTGCATTTTCTTCAGGCAACCAAATAATTTTTTAAACACGCTCAAAACTCATTTTCCACTTAACGGTTTTAATGCATACGAGTACACAACCAGTAACTGTTGCTTCATTTCCGTTTATTAATTAAGCACGAAATTGCGTAGCATGTTACTGTTATCTGCGAGTGTGTCGCTCCCTATTTTATGCCAGCTATTTGCTATTGCATTGAACACGCTTATATTTTGCCTGTTTGTTGTTGTGTATTGTTCAATTTCGCCCTTACTTGAATATCGATTTCGTGATACGTGTGCCGGGCATGCTAAAAAAAAAGTCATGGCCATGGGCGTAGCTTACTAATGAGATGCTAATGAGTTGGATAAAATTTCGAATTCGAATTCGAAGTTAGTACCGACATTCTTTCATTCCATACATTCCTTGCGTAATTTATAGCGTACTAATTGCGTTCAAAGACTAATTAATTTTTGGGGATGTGTATCGAAGGGGTTGAACTGCCCAAGAGTTTTAAAAATGAAGGATTGAAAGACAGAGTGGTGTTGTTGTTAACAAGACACAGACTGAGATGGGCTAATTCATCATTTGAACACATAAGCCTATTATTGTAACTAATTACAAAAGTGGAAGTTGCTTAACTTATGAAGGAGTAGAGGGCTTGGTGTAGAAGAAAAATGAATTTAAAGTTGAAAATTCGCCAAGTACTTATTCGTCGGAGTTTATGTTAAATGTACAATTTTTATAATACGCTTTAATTAATTAATTTTCAAAAATCTTTCGCCAGGAAATGTCGGGAGTCAAGAATAATATAATTGTCAAAAAAAAAAGTTTGAACTTCAGTTCAGTGTTTTTTTAGAAATCTTCATAATCAGTAATAAAAAAAAAATAGAATTTTAATAAAATGGCCCGTCAATTTTTCCATTTCTCTTGTAATTTTCGAATACCATCTCTAACAAATGAGTCTTCTTCGATCCAAAAAATAGGGTAATTTTCTGATTTCTGCAAAAACCGGTGAATTGGTAGTCGAAAAGAGACAAAGGTAGGATAAGACCTCCAATTTCAGGCTTTCCACGCAATTTTCAAACATTTCATCCACGTGAGCCGAGCGTTTTCATGTAGCAAAATCACCTCGTCATGACTTTGGGTCGCTTCTGGTCGTTTTTCATCCAAATCACGGCTCAAATGCATTAGTTGGAATCGAAGACGTTTCGTATCGATGGTTGAATGTAGTTTAGGTAGCTCATAGTTATGATCGACGCTAAAATCAACACTCTTGAAACCAGTTGCTACATGACTTATCAGTCGGTGCAGGTTCACCTAAACTTTCGCAAGCAATCCATTGGCTTCAGCTGAGCTTTTCTTCTTTTCTACAGTTAAAATACAAATTCGGACATTTTCGAAGAGAACTGACGCTGATGCACACTAATTATTGCAGACAGCTGTGAAACCTTTCAAATGAAGTAGGTAAATACTTCCAAGATCAGCCGCACCTTGCAGGTGGAGCCATTTTTAGAGAACAGATCGACTTTATTTTTAACCCACATAAAAGAAATTTTTATTATTTTTTACTTCCGAACAGTATTGATAAATAAAAATAATTACAGCACGAATTTAATTTTAAAGTGCTAGGAATGTGTAAGTTTATTTAATTAAACCAAGTTTCGAGTAAAAAAATTAAATTAATTAATCGTTCTTTTTTTTACTAATTTTTGAAATCGGTCAGCAGCTGTAAAGAAATAATTTATAGTTTTTCATTCACTAGAACGTTCGGGAAAAATTTGAAAACTGATTATTAAATTTTTATTAGAGAAACGACAAAATCACGAACCTTTAGCTTTCAGATTTAAACAACTCTACGTGCACGAAAAAAAAAAATAATTTCTTTCAACTTAAAAAAATGGATATTATTTTCACATATTCATAGTCTTGATAGATTAGATAACGACAAATGTCATTATGTTTTAGTTTTTTTTTTTAAGATTGAAGGTAAGAAAGTGACAAATAAAAAACAATTACTTTTTGTTCAACTTAATTTAGGTTAAGTTGAAGTGGCTACCGATCTATCGCATTAATTACACTTAGGTCTAAATAAGACTCTTTGTGATGTCACAAAAACTTGAGTTACAGAGTTATTTTGATTCCCTAATGAGCCTCATTAGATCTCCTTTATCTCATTTCGGTCAGGTGTGTCATGATTTTCGGCAGGTTGCAGTTTCGTTTCACCTCAACGCAGCCAGTTCAGATGTAATTTCCTTGAAAAGCAATTATCATGCGGCAAAAGACATACCAATGCGTTCTTTATCGAGAATAATCAGCTTAGTCGTACCTTGCCTAGCAAGTTCATCCGCCTTACAGTTTCTCTCGACTTCCCTGTGAGCAGGCGCCCACGAGCTCATGTGAAAGGCAGTCTGTTTTGTTTGGCCACCTCACCTCCTGTAACAGTATTGTAAAGATCAGCGACAGTACAGCTTTATTGCTGGGATTTAGTGTAAACGCGCCCAGTGCTTTTTATTGCTGTTTGACCGTCGCTGAAAATGAAGATATTCTTATCTTTAAAGCTTGCTCCGCTTGAAAAATACTGCAATGGTTCTGTTCAATTTACGTGTAAGTAAATTTTAAATTTTATTATACCATTTACACAGTCTTGACAGCTTAAAAAAATTTGGATTTCATTTATAAAAAATAAAATTAAAAAAAGAAAAGATTAAAAAATCATTTCAACTTAAAAAAAAATTAATTTAACCTGCCTCACTCATTGATATTCCGTTTTCGGCAGTGAATTTTGCAATTTTTTTTTAAATATCTACCTAAATGCTAAGGCAATAATTTAAAAATTTAATTATGTAGAGAGAAAATAAAATAAATTTTCCCGAAGACTTCAACACTTTTAAGTTTGCACAACAGGACAATATACGTATCATAAATAAATGAGCAATTTCCTTCCAGCAAGTTTTCATTTTGAATTTAAAATCTGCTGAGATGCACATGAAGCTTATCAGTGTACGTACATGCATTCACATATCTTCATACATACGAGTATATATATATGTCAATATAAAACAATGAGTTTATGGTTGATTTCATTCTGTTAGTATTGACTTTAAAGCGATTGTAAAAGAGAGGATTGTAAAAGGAAGCGCATGTTATAAAATTCATTTCATATTTGCCGCAATAACAATGCCTGATCAAGTGTACGCACTTGTACTTATAAAATAAATATCAATACACATACGAGTGCAAACACTTACATGCATATGTATATGTATGTGTGTGTATAGTTAGATAAATACTTTTGGGGGGGGGGCATGAGCAGTACGTGCCTGCATAACCGTTGTCCTTTTTCCTTATGCATGCCTGTTGCTGTATGCATTTTTGATTTTGCTTTAGCATTTTGTGTAAATATGTTTTACATATATACATTTACATACTCATGTATGCATGTGCATATGTTTGTTTGTGTGAGCCTGTCAGTTATTGTTAAAATTTATTAAATTTATTGTATGAAATTTTATTGGAATTTGGAGAGAGCGCAACTTCCAATAGCAATTCATGTTGTAAATATTTTGTATTCACTACACACATACTCATATGTTGTGTGTGTTTATTTGTTTATTTACATATTTACTCGTACATACATATGCATGTACGCATACCTACATATACTCATATGGACATGTAGGCCACGCATGAAGGCTTAAGTTATTGTACTCAACCAGTTGTGAAAGACTGTGCTTTTGTATTGTATTTACATATTTACTCTTCGCATATGTGTGTATGTACATATGTACTGATATGAAAGTACTCAGAAACATATGTTGGCCATTATGGATAAGTACTTAAGTTGAAGTTATATTGATGGCGATCATTAAGGTGGGGCAAAGAGACAGTTCTGTTTATAAACTAAGAAGAAGCTATGAACATGGATAGGTTTCTTTCTTATGTCGAAAGTAAGCTAAGGCGATGGTGACGCTCAGAGTTTTAAAAATTCCCATTCAACTTACCTAAACTAAAAGAAAGTTTTAGTAAACATTTTTATTAAAATAATTTTGAAAAATATTTTTGAAATATTTTTGAGCTTAACCGTTAACTAAAAGAAAGTTTTAGTAAATTTTATTTTATTTTTAAAAAATATTTTTGAAATATTTTTGAGCTTAACCAAATTTTTTTTTCTTAATTTTTTTGCAATAAAAATATTTTTAACCAGGATTAAAATTCTGTTTCTGAATTTTTTCAACAAAGAAGAAAGAACTTTCGAATATATAATATTATAAAATGTTTTGAAAACTTAATTTTCTATAAAAAAAAATGTTTTCTCCTTAAAGTACTTATTATTTCCAAAAAGAAGTCATACCAAGACCAAATTAAATTTTCGATAATTTTTTAACATTAATGCCCTTTTCCCTTTCTGACTTTTATTGATGCGTAATAATTTATAAATCCTTTTCCAATAATAATATCATTTTGATATTCAGAGAAACTTTTCCCTTATAAGTTTGATGGTTACGTTGCTTGTGTGGCACGTAGCGCCGTCTCGTTGAAAAGTGAACGTTGTCCAGATCAATACCATCCAAATCCGGGAATAAAAAACATTAATCATCTCTCGATAGCGCAATCCATTCATTTTCGAAAAAGTAAGGTACAATGACCCCCCCCCGCACCAAAAAGTTGCATGTTGAGTATGTTGAGTTTTTTTAATAATAAATCTTGAATTTTCCGAGTCCGAGATGCGACAGTTTTGTTCTACAGTCAAGATGATTTTTCGATGAAATTTTCACAGTGAATTTTAATGATTTTAATGCGTTGTTGAAGCGGGTTTTGTTCCATATTTATTACTTACTTTGTTTTAACTTGTCAAATGTCGAAATTAAAGTTTCAAAAGTGACTTTTACCTGCACAGCAGTCTGTTCAAAATAACATCTCTTATTGGAAAACCATTTATTTAGTTGTGCTAGTTGAAGCTTGCCGGTTTTACTAGTAGATGTCGCTAGCAATATGTATAAATTTCTATGATTTGGCATGTATGTAATTTTTTTCTATTGACATTAACCTACAAAAATACGCAAGTCGCATTCCGCCAAAATAATAGCTTCAGATTTGTTTACCTCAGTGAATATATCGAGTTTCGTTCCAAGTAAATCGCATTTGCGGCATTCCTTGCTTTTCTTATTTCATGAAAAGAAAAAAGCAGCTGAGGCACACCGGTTTCTGGTAGAAACTTATGGTGAACATGCTCCAGTGATTAGAACATGTGAGACATGGTTTCGTCAATTTAAAAGTGGAGATTTCGATTGGACAGACAATGAACATCCTGGTGCAGCGAACAAGTTCGAAGACGAGGAATTGCATGTTGATCCAACCCAATCGCAACAAAAATTGGCAGAAACACTACATGTGAATCGAGGAGCAATTTGCCAACGTTTAAAAGCCATGGGAAAGATTCAGAAGTATGGAAAATGGGTGCCACACCAGCTGAACGATAGACAAATTGAAAATCGAAAAACCGTTTGTGAAATGCTGCTTCAACGATTCGAAAGGAAATCTTTTCTGCATCGAATTGTCATGGGGGACGAAAAATGTATTTATTTTGAGAACCCGAAGCGAAAAAAATCATGGCTTTCCCCTGGTGAAGCTGGCCCATCGCATGGCAAAGTTATCTTGCAACATGATAACGCACCGTCTCATACCGCTATACTGGTGAAAAACACATTAAAAACACTTAATTGGGAAATATTATCGCACACGCCGTACTCTCCAGACCTCGCCCCGTCCAATTATCACCTTTTCGCATCGATGGGACACTCCCTTGCAGAGCAGTGCTTCGCTAATTTTGAAGAAGTCGAAAAATGGCTCGTCGAATGATTTGCCTCGAAAGAGAAAAAGTTTTTTTGGAATGGTATCCATAATTTGCGAAATGTGTAGAAACCAATGGTCAATACTTTGAATAAAAAAATTTTGAGATTCCTCTGAAAATTAAGTGTTTTCTTTATCAAAAAACCGGCAAATTTCAACTAACACACCTGGTACTTATAATCAACCCGTATGCAACAACAGCACAACAGTTTCACATGCTATGCCAACTAGTTAAATACATATGTACCTATGTATGTATACATATATTTATTTGTTAATATTCATATGGACATTTTCATTTAACAATATACATACATACATATATACATTTTATTTAAATAACTAAGAATCTCGAAAATGCCTCGTAGCGAATATTTGGGATCAAATACTTGTCTTTCAAGTCAAGTGAGCAGAGAACATTTTAATGGCTTCGAGCAACAAATGGTTCAAAGAAATACTTAAATAACTTTGCAGTATTTAGGTAGATTGCAGGTATTATATATTTTTTAGTTGAGAATATTTTGTAAAAAATAAGTAAAATTTCAATACTAACACAAGGAAAAAATGTAAATATTTTAATACAAGAATGTCAGAATTTTGTCAAGACTATTTGGTACTCTTCGACACTAGTGTGAGAACAATTCACTAATAAATTAGTATCAGCTTGTGTACACCTCGAAATAATTTTGAGAACAATTTTGACTAGTTGGGAACCACTTTAGTGTAGATCATACGCATCTTAAAAATGTCAGCCGCTCTCGTGCGAACTTATAGTTTTCAAGTAATTTGTGGTTCAATATTGACCGACGGAAATTGTCGATTTGAAGACAATATAAGCTCACCAAATACGTCAGTATTACTTATAATAATGACCAAAAACGTTTATACCGATTTTATTTAATGATAGAGTCAACCGAAAGGCACGTCAACGTGATTTTGCTGCAATACAACGTTCGCCCCTACGTAGCTGCAAAAGTCAAAAACAACTTTGAAACGCTGAAATGGATTTGCTCCAGCCACTGTATTCTCCAGACCTTGCTCCTACCGACTACTGGTTTTTTCGAGAAATGCAAAAGGATTTGGGAGGTTACCGGTTCGGGTGTTCTAAAGAAATCGAGGACAGAGAGGAACAATTTTTGGTGATGGTAAATTGAAAATAGCAAGAGAGATGCCAAAAAGTAGACGCTTCCGACAGGCAATACTTTGAATTATGTATACATTAACTTTTTTTCAACAAAAACACTTTTTGAACACAAAAAAACACGGAACAAATTAATTTGTAATGAATTTTGACTCTGGATGATAATTTTCTTCAGAAAACGGACGTTTTTGTTCAAATGCTTGAACGAGTTGCCTATGAAAATGGGTAATTTTCTTGTCTTGGCGGTGTAAATGGGCAACTGAGATAGTGCGATTTGACATCGTTGGACTTCTATTTGTGGAGCCGCGCGAGAGATCCTGTTTATGAGGATAAACTTTAGCAGTGTTTAGCACTTGAAAACCAAAATTCGTCAAGTTATGGCAGAAATACAGAGTTAGCAAGAGCTCGCAAGGCGGTGGGTTGAATGATGTATTGTATTGTACATTGAATGGGAAAAAAGGAATATCTGCATTTTATTTAGGGAAAATGGATAACCCTGTTTATATATATATATATATATATATATATATATGTGTATATATACATATTATATTTTCACATTGAACTATTGGCAGTGCACGCCCAGGATAGGATTAAATCTAAATTATCAAACCAACTGAACTTACTTTTGAGTTCATCAGTCAAATTATGTTTATTTCAATTTATTTTTGCCTTGTGCTTGAAAACCAAATAGGAATAATCATTCCGTATTTCACACTTTCACTTTATATATTTAGTATTCCCCAACTCACCTCTCTGCACCGATGCCTGCATGCTCCTTAACTAATTCCTTCCAATTTACTATTATTCTCAATTCTTTTGAATGCAACAAGTCTCGCATTGTTGCTGCAGCCGCTACCTTCACACCGTTTCTAAGTAACCAAAACTCATTGGCAATACTAACACTACTCGAACACACTGATTAACAACAACAACAACAAAGTACACACCAGCATTTTATATTTGAAATTGCTATATTTTGGTTTGTTGCACTCTAAGCATCCCATAAATAAATTTCAAACTATTAAATCCAGTAAACAATTGTTTTGTTTACTTTTTATTATGCCAACACAACAACAAAATTCTAAGTTAAATACAAATAATATTTATTATGTGTGCACTTGTGGTATAAAATACTCAATGTGGTTGGAGTAAAAAAAAAAAAATCTCTATTGATTTGTGGTTGTGGCAACAAGTTGTGCCGTTGCATGCGACTACCGTTTTAACGGTGGCAACTCAAATGCAATACTAAGCTTAGCAAAATTCCACAATTTACAATATTTGCGAGTTGCTTTATGAGGCAAGCAATAAAGTTTGCCAGAGGACTAAAAAAAATAATAAATATTTATATAATATATGTATGTACGTGTATAAATATGTATAGACACAGTTGTATAGGTGTGTTGTTCGTATACTCGTATATATGGTATGTTGGTTATCTTGTTAACGGGAAAATTGCACCATCACAGTTTTCATCAATAAACGATAAACTTGATTTTCATTGACAATCATTGCGATGAGGCACTGAACTGCCGAGCATGAAATGCAAGGATGTACAAATAAATACATATACATTAATGTACATACAGATATATATATGTAGGTACAGTGAAATCATGCACAGCTAGACCTATTGGCCTACACCAACACAGCGGCATATTTAATTTTTTTTCTATAAGTTCTTTTTTTTATTTTTATTTTTTGCTCCAGTATTGATTAAAGGCTGCTGCAGCGCATCTTTCAACTTGTATATATGTGTATGTGTGTCTTCAAAGACTTCACTCCACCTATTGCTACCTATTAAACAACATCTGTATGTACGAGTATAGTAATTGAAGTAAAACTTATTTTGTTGCAATTTGCGGTTGAATTAATTTACGACAAGTGCTCACCATTAGTAGCCATGAGAGACTATCTATCGACATACATACATATGTACATACATGTATATAGAAGATGGTAAGGAAGTTAGAGCATAAGTTGATGCAAGTAAGTCAAAGTGAACAACTTGCCAATCGCAATGATGTGGGCAATGCCTTTCTGAGCACTTGAGTGTATATGTGTAAGTGTGTGTGTGTGTGTGTGTGTATGACAGTCACTTAGTTTAAATACTGAGTGATGTGTCACTGGGAAAGGCACAGTTATAAGATTTTATTTCTTTTAAATTTTATTTTACATACATATATATATGAATATATACATATGTATTTTTTGAAGAGTCAGGAGGCTCTTAACTGTATGACAGACGTTTATGTGATCAGTAGAAGTAGTTACCAAACAACAAGAAAAATTTAAACTCATTCAATCTGCCTCAACTTTTTTTCGATTTTATTAATTTCTTAACAATTAAGAGAAAATCGTTGTTTATATAAAGATAAAACAATACTATAAGGCAGTTTCAATTTGAAATTTTTAACACTAAATGTATTGAATGCTTAGAATTGTTTGATCTTGCCACTTATAAAATATTCAACTTGGAAATTTTTTAATTATTTTTAAGTAATTGTTAAGACTAGATTTCACCAGAAGTGAACAGAACTAAGTCTTTACTCCTTTTAAACAGTACCTCCATAAGCATATCAACCGGTGTATTAACCGTACACTGAGTTGTGGGTACTCATGGTAGAAGGACAACATTTCTGCCAGCTTGAAAATTTCTTTCTCGATGGCTTAGCAGAGCTTGCATCTCTAGTCATCATTAATCTCCTGAACAACATAAAATATACCAATTTGCTGGAGCCTCTTGAAAGGTGAAAGGAATTTTCATCGCAGAACTAACATAGGTATCATCACGAGATCAGGGTTCCATGATCGAACAAGCTGTTTAACTAACTAACTGATTAGATTTCCATATATCAATATATTTAGCGGTTAGATTGAATTTCAAATGGTTTGGTTTACTGCTCTAAAAAACCAACAATTGTTAAAACAAAGCCCTGTCTACTTACAAAAATTTATTTGAGTCATCGCTAAAACTGTGATACTAATTTGCATTCAAACGTAGATTTAGCAAATTCATTCAGCTCCTCGCCTACTTTTCTGATACTTTCCTACAATTTACTAAAGTTGTAATCCATCAATTATGAAAGGCATACACTCGTTGAAGTCTACTATCAGAGGTTTGAAAATACAATATAAAATGTGTTTTTAGAAAGTTTTAACATTTAAAAAATATAAAATTCTTCACATATTTTTTATTTATTTATTTATTTCGCGTCGTGTTCATCTGTGGCTATATTCATTTCGAAGGTATTCCAGGTATGGTTGGAATTGGATGGTATTGATCTGGACAACGTTTTCACACAAGCAATGAAATGAACGACTTTTTATGGTAAGGGAAAAGTTTATTTGAATTATTATTATTATTGGAAACTCCGTTTTCTTTTAGATATGTAATATTTAAACTATACTTAGTGATCAGAATTTGCTTTAAATTAGTTAATTTAATAGATATTAATATAGCCGAAGAAAATTTTGAATTATTAACGTTTTTGCTTTACTTCCACCAACTAGTACTCAGAGTAACACATCTTTCAGTTTCTTCTGAATTTTCAATAATCAACCCACACTTTTTGATCAGCTCTTGTATCTTACTCCTTAAATTCAAAAATGTGTCCTCAATACTCCGCCTCACTCGGTACAAATTGCAAGCACGCAGTGAAACAAAAATTATCGTAAAAACATCGAAATTTCAAAAGGATGATTTTATCTACAAGCATTCATCAAGAGAATCAATGAATCACTCATTTAGAGTAAATATTAATATAGATTTGTTTTACGACTCTCCACAAACCAACTTTCGAAGTTTCACTAATTAAACGCATACGATTCTGTATAACCTCAATTTACCAACATGATGATGTTCTTTGAAAATGTATGATGTAGGTATAAAAGAAAAAAGGGAAAGGAGAAAGAAAAGTAAGCCGAAGAAAGGTAATATCCCTGATTACAACACAAATACAAAGTTGTTGCGCCTCATTAAACCATGCTCATAGAAAAACTTTTAGACAACTTGATCAGGCAGATAAGAGAGAAAGATGAAAAGTTAGTTTACTACGATTGCCCGTATTCTTTAACCATATGAACACGTACGTGTATGTACATATGTATATACGTATAATCATTTGTTGCTAAATGTTAATATGTGCAAAGGCTGCCGGTTCTTGTTTGCAGTAAAATACCAAACTGTTCGGAAAAACACTATACTCACACTAGTCAGAAAAAAAGCAAAATTATAACAAACTATTTCATACCTATATTTAATTTTGTTAATATTTTTTATACAATAAGGCGCAAAAGAGATATGATACAATTTTTGTATCTGAATTATTTTGCTTTACGTTGAGTTCTGGAAATATCGTACGATAAGGACAATTAACTCGTTGGTTGAAGTTGCTTGTTATAAGAGTTGTGAGGTATACCCAGTTAACTTGACTGCAAGGTTGTAGTATGCTTTGATTTATTTTCGTTTTAGTCACTCGTTCCTTGTTGGTAGTATGGTGGTATGTACTTGTACCTTTCGAACTCGTTGAAATGGAAAACTAAATTTGTAATTTATTTTTCACTTTTATTGGTTTAGTTTAAAATTAGTAAAATCAGTAAAATTAGCAAACAAAAAACAAATAATGTAGTTTAAGATAAGCGTATTGGTTAAGGCTATACCATAAATTGAGTGATGTATGAAATTTTTACACCAGTGTATCTAGATATTATAAATTTTCCTCTTACAAATAGATAAAAGAGCATATAATCACTAAATTAATAATAAATTAAAATATATATTTTCCTCAATAGTGTTTATTGAAATTGCATGAAATCTAAATGAAGTACAAAAACATAAGCAGCTCTTGAAGATTAGAATTAAGGAAAATTAAAAGATCACATTACATAAATTAGATTTTTAGCAACATTATGTCTTCTAGGCTTTACTAAAACAAAGAGAAGGTGAAATGTTAATGAGAAAAGTACTTTAACTAATCTCCAAAGCCCTAACAGCGACATGGACATTTACTGATTTTGAAATTGAGTCACAAATCAAGGCATTTTTT